>JAODJU010000050.1:11527510-11537520 GCA_026776725.1 Gnathonemus echidnorhynchus | reverse complement strand
GCCACGTGTGTCCGCTGCTGGCGTGTGCCACGTGTGTCCGCTGCTGGCGTGTGCCACGTGTGTCCGCTGCTGGCGTGCCCTGTGTTCCCTGTCACTGTATGTGATCCCTTATGCCTTAAGTGTCGTGACTTCGGTCCCCCTGTGTACAGGGGGCTCCAGGCCCGTGACGGGCCCCCCCCTAAAGGGCAGGAGCGTGGCTGGAGCCCCCGGTCACGGGGACACATGACCCTCCCCGTCTCACCACCCTGCGTTTCACCCTTGCAGGATACCACTGGGACACATCTGACTGGATGCCGAGTGTTCAGCTTCCTGGAATCCAGGAATTCCCGCAGTACGAGATCGTGGAGGCACCTGTCCCGCTGTACGGAGACGCCGACGGCATCGACACCGACTACTACCCCAGCGGCTATGACATCGAGAGCGATTTCCCGCCACCGCCTAATGACTTCCCCGCCCACGACGAGCTGCCCCCCCTCCCGGAGTCGGGGCCGCTTGGCGACGCCTATGGGACCCTGCGGCCTCCGCGGGCCACACCCCCACCTGCCTCCAGCCCGGGTTCTTCGCCACGTGGCCGGTCACGGGACGCTTACTACAGCCTGGGCGAGTACCTGCCTCGGGGCCAGTACGGCGCGGAGCCCCCAGAGGGCCACGGGGCCGCCTACGCGCTGGCCTATGGGACGCGGGACTTCCAGCCGGCCTGCATGGACGGCCTGTCGGGGTCGCTGTACGCTTCGGCGGCGTCCTGCTCGGACGTGTCGGCGTGCTGGGAGGAGTCTGAGGTCATGCTGAGCGAGTGCGAGAGCAGCGACGAGGCAGCGCGCCGACACGCGCTGGAGAGGCAGCAGCACACGCAGGTCTGACGTGCAGCTCACCCCGCAGAAGTGCCTGAGCCTTTAACCCACACACACATACATACGCACACACAGACAAGGTCGTGTGTTCCCATGACAGGGGGCTCCAGCCACGCTCCTGCCCTTTAGGGGGGGGCCCGTCACGGGCCTGGAGCCCCCTGTATACAGACACACAGCACACACACACACACACAGACACACACACACCCGCGCCGTGGCCAGAGGCTGCTCTCAGCAGGCCGCCTTACTGGAATCCCCAGACGCACACGGGATCCGGTCACACCATCTCTCCGAGTTTCCGTCTCCATGCTCCAGCTTGTGAAGGATCTGCACCCGGGATCAGGAAGAGTCGTCCCTCCTGGCAGAAGCGCCAAACACCGCTGCTCCCCCCCCCCAGGCTGGCAGGCCCCCCCGTCTCCGTGTAGCCGTAACCATGCAGACTCATTTTTTAATTTGAATCCTCATTTATTTGTATGTAAATTTTTCTCTGTACAGTTTTGATTTTGAGGTTTACTAGGTTTTGTAGATATTTTATCCTTTTTATTTTTCTGGAGTTTTAACAGTGTGACATTTCGCAGTGTCGCGGTGTCAATGCTGCGGCGGGAGGGGGGGGGCTGTCTGTTTCTGTCCCTCGTGTCCTTGTCCCCACATCTTCCCCAGACCGCACATCCTTGTGTCGTATCTGATTGTGAACTGCAACTCAAAACTTTTTATTTTTCCACCAGAGAATATGGGACCGATATTTATAGTGCAAACCTGGACACTTGTGTTTTTTTGTTCTCCCAAGTGTCTGTATGTGAGAGAGGTACGATGCTCTTGTTAAGGTTTTTATTAAATACTCCCATTAGATCATGCTTTCCTACTGGCAATAAATTATTCCTTAAAAGTCTTATGTACTGTCATTTCTTTTGGGTTTATTGTAGTGTGCATCTGGGCATGTATTTACCCTGTGAATGTGTTTTATTTATATATAAAGAAGACATTTAATGAACGGGTACTGCCTGACAGTTTAGAGGTTGGCCAAATTAATTCATTTGCTTTTTCAGACCATTTAAATTGTGCAAAATAAACTGCCTTGATTGCAGCGAGCTGGGGCTATTCCGGTCCTGGTTTGCAGATTTCCCTGCTCAGACACCCCTTATTCAGCACACCAGCTAATTGCCAAGCCTAGTAGGTGTTTCTGACCTACAGACTATGTTGCAGACTGGCCCTCCTGGACCGGAGTTGGGGAATCCTCACCTGGAGCCAGTGGATTCCGGAGAATCCTGGTGTTGTGCCGTAATGAATAAGGTGGTGTAATATTTTCGGTTCACCACTTGATGGCAGCATTAGTGCATTTCACAGCGAAATGCTAGGAACGTACTTCCACCTTACAGAAGTAGTTTTAATATTTTTTATTTATAGAATTTGGAGTATAATTATTATATGAAAGCATTATGCAACTGACAGAATTGAGTAACTGGCAAAGCCCCTTTCCTGGGCTTTTGGAATAAAATGTTATCGGTGTCTCTGTGCTGTAACCCAAACCACAGCATGCCGTTTAAACGCGCTTCATGTCAAGATTGGAGAAAAACAGCCCTACAGGTCCTGACAAAGCAGAGCTAGAAGCTAATCCTGCTGGGGTGGCAACAGATTAAACACAGTGACATGTCATGAAGGGGGCGGGGGGTTCGCCCTTTATTGTACACTGATGGGTCAGGGGGCACCTGCAGCAAGAACTTGTGACACAGTAACATTTTGGGGGGGTTCCCATTATATGGTGATGTGCAGAAATTCATTCACCAAGATGTTGGTCCTGATATTTTTTTTGTGTCCCCTGGTGAGTCTGTGAGCTTCCCTTAACCCAGAATACTGCAGTCCCTCTGAATGAAAGGCTCAGGTCCTTCACTGGATTTGGTAAAAGCTGTGTGAGTCTGATGTGGTTGGATGTCCTGAATGGTAATTGGTGTTTTGTAGGGGTGGCAGTTCTGGAGGCACAGCTTCTGTATCGGTACCACGGTGAGTGGCTGTTCTTCATTCCTGACCTGCTGTGCATGTTCACGTGCCGTGGCCAAAATGCTGCCCCACACTGCAGCCAAATATGCAGGTACCAGCGTTCATGCTCCACAGTAATTGTACGTTGAATGGTGTCTGGCCCAGAGCACCCAGAACCAGCCTGACCTGGAGAGCATCTGGTCCGGATCACCCAGAAGGGTGTCTGGCCTGGAGACTCTGGCCCAGAGCAACTGGAACCAGCCCAGGTTGAAGGGTGTCTGGTCATGAGCACCCAGAACCAGACTGGCCTGAAGGGTGTCTGGTCATGAGCACCCAGAATCAGCCCGGTCTGAAGGGCCTTTGGCTTGGCACATCTGGAACCAGCCCAAGTTGAAGGGCGTCTGGCCCAGATACCCAGAACCAGCCCGGTCTGAAGGGCCTCTGGCCTGGCACATCCGGAACCAACCCAGGTTGAAGGACATCTGGCCTGGAGCACCCAGAACCAGCTCAGGTTGAAGGGCGTCCAGCCCGGAACACCCAGAACCAGCCCGGCCTGAAGGGCATCTGACACTTCCTTCCATTCCACCTTCCTCCTGATGCATCCCTCTATACTGCTACTGCTGAGTGGTACAGACAGCAATAACCTTTCTCTGACCTCAGTGTGAGCTTAATTCTTAATGTATAGGAATTGGGAAATCCTGCACTGTGCTTCTGTCAGTCTGCGTCCATCTGTCTGTTTCTGCCAGCCAAACCCCAAAAAAAGGGGTTTATTTAAAAGTACAGGACAAGCTACAAAGACCATAAGGGAAACAACCAGAGAACAGCGCAACACAGAGCAGAACCTGGATACAAGGAGCAACACACATGACAGCATTGCACCCTGACATTACAATGGCAGACTAAAACACAGACATGCAGGGTAAAAAAGGAACAGGTGTAACCTAATCAATGAACCAGGAGACACTGGAGCAACGAGAAACAGCTGGACAGAATATCTCCAAGAACACACAGACCTAAGAGAATTAATACACACTAAATATAAAGAATCTACGACAAGGAAACACCACCAGAAAAATACTAGAAGCAAGAAACTCTAGATAAGAAAACACAACATAATCACTTGAAAATGAAAATCCAGAAAACAAAACAGGTTAGACTGATCTCAAGACTCATCCAGCTGTTTCACATTAGCATTAGTGACACATGCATGATTATAGGAGACTGACCAATTAGCACACAGCGAGAACATCAGTGCTAAAGTGAAATCCAGGTCCTTTTAATTGAAATGGTAATTTACAATTCCTGTCCTAGCTCAGAGTGTCCTCCCTGACATGGATTATCTGGTCATCCTAGGCAAGAAACCCTGACACCTTGTATTCGGCATGGATTTGTTGTGTTTGCGCTGCAGGAGTGCTGTTCCTTTGTAATCAGTAATAATTCGGAATTATCACTCAGTTCCTTGGCGAGACAGAAGTGAGATTCTCTATTATAGCAAATGCAAACACAATGTATATTTACTAAAGTTACTGGAAAATGTTATTCGTTTATTTTTTACCAAGAGCGAACGAGCCGACATTCGGAAATGTGAACCCGTGATCCTGCAGCTTTCGGGGTCAGGTGACGGCCGTGCCCTTCCACATCTGGAAGCAAAGGGTCGATACCACATTCACATTCAGAAATCCAGAGTCAGCTGAGAAACCCCATAACCGCCGGCATCAAAAGATCGTTTAAAACTCACCAGCCCAGCAATGCGTCAAACTAATAGCAAAACGCGAGCCAGTCTAAAGGAACCAGAGATCAATTAAGCAATGAACCCACCCGCTTTTCAAATAAGTGGCAAATCGGTTAGCCTGAGAGAATAACTTAACGATCCCTCCTGTCATTATGACAAAACTTTCATCATATCACACAAATACTTTAATGCTTATTCCTTTAGGAAAACCCGCAAATCTGATTCAATCTTCAATAATCCCTAGATAAAATCTGGAACATTATATGCGAATATTATGAACTAAGCTTTGCAGCAATTTTACTGGCTTTTCCCGCCCCCCGATGCACCTTCATTCTCCTCAACACATTAAATTATGTAGAAAACACCTCCCCCAGTGTTGGCACACAAATGGGGCCACGCATCAACTCCCTTTATAGCATGTTTATCAACAGCCCCCTGTCCACGTTTGCTCGCGCTACGCGGTGATATGTAGGGCAGCATATAGAGAAGCACATGTAAGCTGCTGCTTTCTGTATGGATATTTTAAAAAACCTCGGGACGGGGCATCAGCTTTACAGGGAAGCCGGGCACCAAAAATCACGGTTAAAGGAGAATTAGATTTAAAGGATCTTCTCATGGGGCAGTGGGGCCCCGGACTGTGACGGGGTTTCTCAATACGACAGCGGGGTCAGGTATACCTGGCATTACACCTGCATTATACCTGAGATATACCTGCATCCTGACAGTGACAAAATGGGGCTGCTTTGTTACTGAAAGTAATTAATAACCATTCAGTGGTAACTCAAGTGACTAGTTTTTTTCTCTGTATTTTTTCCCAAATATAATACAACACAGGGTTATAACAACGAGGTTATTTATGCGCCCAGTGCCCCCCTTCTCCTGCTGGTCCAGCCGCCAGTTAATCATGAGTGTTGCGCTTTTGACCCCAGTTTTGTACATACTGCTTATACATTTCGAAGGGTATTGCATGTACTGTATTGATCCAGTTTAACAAGACTTGATTCATTAACAGAAAATACGGGAGTTACTTTGGCAACTCCCTGTCATAGCTTCTTCCGCAGTTTGCGTTCGATATTTTGGTCATTTCCACATTTTCTGTGCCTTTTCGATTACATAAATATGCTTGTTAAAATTTCCTCAATGATGACATTTTTTGACCTCGAAACGCCCACATAATAACTTCCATCGCGCAATACAACAAACTTCAAAGCGCTTCCTCTCCCCGCATACGCTTTATCCTACTCCCACCCGTACTTCTTATATTTACACGGTATCAACAGACCTCCGTCCACATTTCATTAAATCTCCTTTACTTTATACCGCAGCCTCCTCACATACAGGAAGCGTCTTTTTAGAGAATGACCGGAGATGGATGAATCGGATAATAATGAATGAAACTCAGCAGAGACGGGACGCCCCCATGTCCACGGGGCGGCAGCATCGCATGTGAGGGCGATCTGGAGGCCCGCTGCATGTCCACAAACTCCAGGATGTGATGGACGCGCAGGCTGTATAAAACTGTCAGCTCCCGCTTTCTGAGACGCGCATCCGAAAGTTACCCTCCGTCCAGAGAGCCGCACTAACGCCATGAAGGAGCGCGAGTTCGCCCGACACCCGAGCAGCACCTCCGATCCCGAAGCGTGACGGGAAGATGGTCATTAATGGGAGTCATTTCAACAGTTCGACGCTCAGCCGCCCTCCGTGGGTCACCACAACCTTGGGCTGCATCCTGATATTCACGATCGTGGTGGATATTCTGGGCAACCTGCTGGTGATCTTCTCCGTGTATAGGAACAAGCGGCTGAGGAACGCAGGTGAGCGCGTCAGGTGCCCCGGGCGCCCGGTCCGCTCGCTACCTGCGAGGCTGCGTTTTAAGCCCCTTATTATGTAAAACGCTAAGCCTACAAACTGGTCATCCAGGTAGACAGGATGCTGCTTTGTCATAGACCGGCGTTTTGTTTGTTATGTCTGGATAGTTATAATTATATGCGAAATCATTAATGCGAGCACTCATTAAAAGCATTGTATGTATAATGCATATACGACGAACTTTGAATTGCGTGTGGTCTTATAGCTAAGTAAGATCGGATACATGCCGATGGATTTTTGTTTGATCTCGACAGTAAAGTTGTTTGAAGTTAAGTTTGACGAGCCAGAATAATTTAACATTCTGATGTTACTCGAGGGAGATGAGCTGAATATGCTGCTGGTATGTCTCCATGTATTACTGCAAAAATAATCGCTTGTAACAGGATTTCCTCCTTTCTGTATGTATAACTGTAACAAAGCAAATGCAATCCTTTGATTCAGGAAAAAAAACATACTTTGCTCGTAGGTCTGGGAGTAAAATCGCGGTGTTTCCACGGACTAGAGAGTGAGCTTACTGCACTTTTTACTTTCATATAAGAAATCCAAGGAGCAAGTTAAAGATAGATATTGGCGTGTAGTGGCTCGGAGGCGCAAATTAGCGCGAGTCAGATAAAGAAATGTATCGATTTACGGACCAGAGGGGGATTAGAGCAGGTACTGGAATATTGGAAAATTAAGATGCTAAGGGGAAGCACAATTATTCTAGTCTCCGCCATGTCTCCATGTGTTGTGGGGTTTCCCCTGGGAACTCCGGTCACCCCCACAGTCCAAAAACATGCTGAGGCTAATTGGAGTTACCAGATTGCTCATAGGCATGCATGTGTGAGTGAATGGTGTGTGAGTGAATGGTGTGTGAGTGTGCTCTGTGATGGGTTGGTGCCCTATGAGGGGTTGTTCCCTGCCTTGCACCCATAGGCTCCTGGCCTCCCACCAACCTGAATAGGACAAGCGGTTTCAGAAAATGGATGGATGGACAATTTCTCTGTAACCAGTAAGGAAATACAGTGAATAATCTGGGTGAACAGAAACCGTGCATGTAAAGTAGGCCTAATAAAAGAATGAGGACGAATGAATGAGGGGTCTGATTTGGATACTTTGTTGCAAGAGTATCATTCCTCTTCCCTGCATATCATGCTGAGCATTCAGTTTGTGTTTTTTGGATCAGAGGCGGCAATTTGCCAACTGTTGCAGGCGGATCTGCAGTTGGACGGGGGACATTGCATGAGTGATGCTGCCTGGTAGATGGATAGATAGACAGACAGACAGACAGACAGACAGACAGACTTTATTGTCCTATAATGATATTTGTCTTCACAGTCTGTTCCAATACAAACACAAGGACATTACAATCCCCAGACATGTTAGGCCCAGATACATTAGGCAACTACCTAAACATTTACACATTATGTACACACAATTAGTAATGGAGATTTGATAGATACAAAATTAATTTGACAAGTTAAGTGCAGCTATAGCAGTAGGGATGAAACTCTTGCCAAACATAAAGCTGGAGAATGATATGTAGTCTCTGCTGGGACCGTCTTTGGATGTCCACCATGTGCTGATCAAATGTAAGTTTTCTGTCTATAGTGAGTTCAAGATATTTTAAATGTTCAACCTGTTCTGCCGTTTTGTCATGAATTGAGGTGGAGGTCCATCCAGATGGTAATGCATGTGAAGTGTGAATGACTAGTTCTTTTGTTTTGTCCACGTTCAGTTCCAGGAAGTTGTCAGAGCACCATTGTATAATACGTGAAACAGAATGTTGGTAGGCTATAGTTGAATTACTATCACTGAGCAGACCCAGTATAGCTGTGTCGTCAGAATACCTGTAGTAGGTGGTGATAGGTGAGGGACTAATGCAGTCATTGGTGTAGAGGGTGACGAGGAAGGGGCTGAGGACACACCCCTGAGGAGCCGACTCCCTGTCTTGGCTTTCAAAACCCATGGTTTTTGTTGACTTGGCCATTATTTTACCATTTGTAAAGCTCTAGATCCTCCCCCGATGCATTGAAGCCCTGCCCACCTGTCTTCTCGCACCTTCCGGCTTCCGCAAGCTGCCTGCTGTCCCAGATCCGTGCCTTTGACTCCCAGTATGAGTGCTGCATACATAGATTGCTTTAGATAGGTTATGTGGCCTTGGCCCAGCCACCTGCACGTGTGGCATCAGGAAGTGGCTGATGCTTAATTTCAGGGTATAATACAGTTATTAATATATTAAAGTTATTATTAGGAAAGTTATTAAATTTTTGTGTCAAGGGCCATAATAAAAGATGAAGTATGGGGCTGCAGCAGACATAAGGTGGCACAGGGAGCCGCTGAGAGACTGAGCCATCGAGCAATACTGTCCTGGGGCGCAGGAACGCCTCACATGCTCAGTTACAGTGTCTCCATAAAGCAGTACTGTCCTGGGGCGCAGGAACACATCACATGCTGACCTACAGCGTTGCCATTAAGCGGTACTGTCCTGGGGCGCAGGAACGCCTCACATGCTCAGCTACAGCGTCGCCATAAAGCAGTACTGTCCTGGGGCGCAGGAACGCCTCACATGCTCAGCTACAGCGTCGCCATAAAGCAGTACTGTCCTGGGGTGCAGGAACGCCTCACATGCTGACCTACAGTGTTATTATTATTTTAGCTGTCGTTGGGCACCTTCAAGCCCATGTGAACTTGTGGTGACCATATAGAAAGCAGGTCATCAGGCATGTTTATTGTTGTGCTGATTCATCTTGCTGGTCACCCTCTCCAACTCTAACCTTCAGCTTTTCCCTTTGCCAGTGAGGCATCTCACAGTATGGCCTAAAATAACCCAACAGTGTAACCTGTCTGGGACAGTTACTTCACTAGGAAACTGTTGGCTGAACGGGTTGCCTCACTGGGACACTGTTGGCTGAACGGGTTACCTCACTGGGACACTGTTGGCTGACAGGGTTACCTCACTGGGACACTGTTGGTTGACAGGGTTACCTCACTGGGACACTGTTGGCTGACAGGGTTACATCACTGGGACACTGTTGGCTGACAGGGTTACATCACTGGGACACTGTTGGCTGACAGGGTTACCTCACTGGGACACTGTTGGCTGACAGGGTTACCTCACTGGCACACACCAGTTTTTATAATAATATTTTATTTAATCATAATTTTAGTTCCCAGCCTTCTGTCACGGTTCAGTTTTGATCCCCCCACCCCCCTTACCTGCTGTAGTGTGAGAAACATATTTAAAATAGTACTTAGTTGTAATTCCAGCCAGTGGTAATCTGGGTGACAGTGCAAAATGAGATGTGCATTGCTGAGTCTTTACTACAGTGGTTTGCTGGGGTGATTTGCTTTTGAAAAGGGGTCTTGTTAATTTAGACTCATCCTCTGTGAAATTGGTTTTCCTACCCCTGTAAATCCTGAAAGTTGGACAGTACCACAAAGCATGTAAACAGCACTAAGAGGGCGGCCTATATCTGACTTGTCATGGGATATTGGTCCGCTACCTTTGGGGGTGTAAGTCTGGCTCCACCTCAGACAGAGTCTGATCCAGCCAAACAGTGTCCTCTCCAGTGATGCGCTCCTACCCTCTGCGTCCCCCCCCC
>JAODJU010000050.1:11490938-11505582 GCA_026776725.1 Gnathonemus echidnorhynchus | reverse complement strand
TTCAAATGTAAAAAAAATTTAGGGGAATTATTTTCAATATAAAAGGAAAGATTCTAGAGGGTCAGAGTAATAAAATTCAAACTTTTATTTTTTTCACTATATAATAAGGGCCACCCTAATGAGCACCAAGACTATGCAGACCACATGCTGGCCCAGACACCTTGTCTCGACCGGGCTGGACTGTTGGTATGGTCTGCAGAGTTGGCCTCAGAGGCTACAATAGTCACAGCAGCAAGCAATGGGAGCTCAGATGGAAGAATGGCGTCGTATCCTAGAGTTCCGGACAGTGGTAGAAACACTGGTATCTAACAGTGTGTGTGTGTGTAGGAGTTTATGTGTTTGTGCCTGTGGGTCTGCGACTGTGTCTGTGTATGCGTGTCTGTGCTTTTGTGTGTGTGTCTCTGTGTCTGTTGGTGTGTGTGTGTCTGTATTTGTGGGTGTGTGTATGTGTGTTTTTGTGTGTGTCTGTGTGGGTGGGAGTGTGTGTGTCTATGTGTCCGTCACTATGTCTGTGTGTGTCTATGTTTCTGTGTGTGTGTCTGTGCTTATCTGTGTGTGTCTCTCTGAGCCTCTGTGTCTGTCGGTGTGTGCATTTGTGTGTGTGTGTGTGTGTGTGTGTGTGTGTGTGTGTGATTAACCTTTCATTGGGTGTGACCCCTAGCTGTTTTATCAGGGGAAGCTGGCACATGAGAATGCGGTATATCGAGGCTGCAGGCGACTCCCAAGCTGAGCTCCATACCCAGGCCGCGTAGATAAGGATCTAGTTCCCAACATCCTCGTAAATATGGCGGCACATCTTCCCATGTGAGCGTCGATCTCGTGAGAGCCGCCCCTCCTCTGCCGCACCCTACGGGTGACCAGACGTGACTTTCCTGACATTCAATAGCCTGCACTGCGGAGCCTGGCTCTCTCTGGCTGTGCAAACTCTTGGATTTGACCTATTGGCTGATGGTCTTCAGTCACAAGACATCCTGCCACTTCTGCTCAGCCAGAAGCAGCAACAAGGGCTGAAGAGTGATGTTCTTAATGCTCTGGAACAGACATTTATCTCACGGGGATGGAGTATCTGTGCTGGTGTGTCTTCTGAGCCAACAGAACATCTGAGCAGCACTCATACCAGTTGAAACGCCCTTGTATTTCACCGTTGTATTTGTATTTCACTCTTGTATTTTGTCTTATTATGGTCTGTTTGCTCTTAGCAGTTACGCTAAAGGCTTCATTTTGAAGCATGTTTGGCTTGGAAATGGTTCCCTTCTTGGAGTTCTTCAGTCATGATGGTTCCCAATAGCTCCTCAGACACCTTCAGCTGAAGACGAAAGGCTGTTCGGGGGGTGCATGGCAGAAGAATCAGCCCTCAAATTTCCAGCTGCGTGTTTTTGTGATTTGATCCCCATACCGGCAATGTCGCATTCACTGCGACGAGATGCGTCTTTCGGTATGGCCCCCTGGCCCTCACCGTGGGTGCCTGACTGTCACGGGTTCAGAGGGAAGCTCATCACAGCAGCACCCTCTGCATTTTCCAAGCACATTAAGCTAATTGCAGCTGACAGATTTAGTTCAGGCCTGCACCGCTGGAGCCACCGCTGCTGCCTCGCTGCTAGTGATGTCGCTCTCGGGATCTCCACTAGCACGGTCACAATAGGATCTGCAGATGTTCCCACGGGGGGGGCTCCAGGGGGAGCCGTTTGCTGATGCTATTCGGTTTGACGACGGCTCAAGATCCTGCAAATCCTCTCTTGGGAGCATCAAAGAGCTTCAGACTCAGCAGTGAGTTAGTTTACGCGGTAAGTCTGGCTGTAATTAGGCCCCGTCTGGTGTCAAGAGCCTTTCGGTGTGGATGAGCCTGTTTTTTATAGGCTGATTTCAAAGAAGGAAGCTGCAGATGACAGGAGGACCCCTAACCTTCTCCCCAAGCGGTGTGTACACACATTCATCACACTGATCATGCCAATAGCTCTGCCACGCTTCCTGTGTCACGGGGAAAGGAAGACAATGACACACAAGTCCCAGCTAACGCTGACCCCGTGACCCTCGAACGTTGACCTCCTCTTCTCCATCCTGGCATTGCCTGTTGCCCTCTGAATATCTGCCAGACCCCATTTTACGTTTGTTTCCTCCTTTCCATCATCAGCGTTTCATCCAGAGCGACGAGCAGGAGGAGGCAAAGCGTGAAACATCTGGAGAGAATCACACACAACATATCTCTGCGGTTTTTGTGATTGCTTAGGGAGGCCAGAGGAATCGCACATATTTTAATTTCATTGATGTCTTAGTTATTTCATGTGAGTGCCAGTTTTTTTGGATTGTCACATAACTCTCCAGCCAGGCATTTCTGTGTGAACGCATCCGGTTTCTTCTAGAAGAATGGGAAGGCAAACAGGAATGGCAGAGATGCAAGAACGAATCCCATGCATTGCTAGTCTTATGCTTTGGTTAGTTCGCACCTCCTGCTGTCTTTGGGAAAGAGACAGACCCTGGTAAACGTTTCTGGGTGATGAACCTTTTCACGGCACCTTTGAGATGTTCCTACATTGGGGTGACCCGGGCGGATGGGGCTTCGCTCAGCAGAGGCATGTCAGCTGACCCTATACTCATTTTACAGAACCCTCTAATGGATCCAGACCCCCCCCCCCCTCCACGGGTACTACACTATGCCCCCATGATGCTTTTGCCTCTTTTATTTTGTTACTTTTGAATTCTATATTAGTATTAGTATTAGTATTAGTATTAGTATCTATAATAATAATTATTATTATTATTATTTCCAAATAGTTATTTTAAATGATGCACTCCGCTATGACTTTGCCCATGTGTTTGAAGTCACTCCCCATTCCCTTTGGAGCTGACGTGCTTATTCATGTATCGTATCGCTGCTGCATCCTTCCAGGGTGGCGGTGAGCATGTTGCCATGGCAAAGGCATCCCAGATGTGCGCTGCTACTCCCAGCATGTGTGGAAAAATTCGAGAAAGAGTGATGGAGACAGATAAAAATGCCATTCGAGCAGGAAGCTTAATTTGCATCGCAATCGCTGCGTGCAGTGACAAATTCAAACAAGGTTTTTAATTTCCTGGCTGGTGATTAAAAGGCGTGGGATTTGTCAGCCGTGCTCCGTGGGGCTACAGAACGGAAAGGTCGGGGGGCAAAGTGACCCGTCTGAGTCCCCGGAGGAGTAACTGATGGGAGGTGTGTAGGTCTTGGCACGGTGACACGGTGAGACTCCGAACAATCCCGCCGAATTCATTAGCGACAAACATCTGACCTGCATCAGCAAAACTCACTGGCTTCAGAACAAAACTCATTCCGCCTGTAATTAATGAGGATCCTTTGCTAATTGGGACAATTGGGAATAAACAAAGGAGGAATAAATATGAATAAAGAGATTTATGGGTAATAGGACAGAGAGAGCGTGGCAATTCACCGTAACTCTCCTGCGACTTCACAGTTAGCCTTGGGATCTTTCCAGACGGAGATGGCGTTGTCTGTCTGAGTGACAGGCTGGGAGGCGGGCTGTTCCAGGGGGTAAATCGTTAGACCTAGCTAATAAAAAGTGGGGGGAGCAAAGGGATTCTCTGTTGTGGGTCTCCCACACCAGTCTGTAATGGCTGTCCTGACAAGCAGGCTCCTCAGGGTCCAAACAGCAGCTCCCCCCATGCGAGCTGACAGCCCCCCCCCCACTCCCCACCCACCGGCATGCGCCCGACAGCCCGATGGGCTCAGTAACGAGTCGCTTTCCCACCGATGATTCGCAGCTCCATCCGCCACATCTTTTCGAAATGGAGCCAATGAGGTGAAAAGAATGATCGGAAGCAACACGCCAGACTGGGGGGGCACGGAGCTCGGGTGGTGGGGGGACCACGGCGCTGCAAAGCCTGAGCACTGAGGGAGGGGAGCAGTTTAATTGGCTTCCCTCCTGTTCTCCCTTCTGATTTTCGCCAAGTGGGGGGAAGGGGCAGTGGCAAAGGTTTGAAGCATGAGGGCTGGGAAGCTGGGAGTCAGTTAGATAAAATGGGGGAGTTGGGTGAGTCAGCCCCCCCCTTGGAGACGGCGGGCAGCTCACACACACGCAACATGTGAGCGACATTTTAACAGCCCGTGTGCATGAGGGCCCATCCCAGGCTCTATGAGGTCACGGGAGATGTCACCTGCCACTGGTACCTGCCAGAACACTGTTAATAACTTGACATTTTCAAAGCCAGAACAATTACTGGCTTTCTTTGACTCCCACCAGACCCAGGGCTCCCTTTGTTTTCTCAAAGTGCCCCCCCGCCCCCGTATATGCACATTCCAACA
The DNA here is from genome assembly GCA_026776725.1 of Gnathonemus echidnorhynchus. Classification (NCBI taxonomy): domain Eukaryota; kingdom Metazoa; phylum Chordata; class Actinopteri; order Osteoglossiformes; family Mormyridae; genus Gnathonemus; species Gnathonemus echidnorhynchus. Next base: position 11,501,291 of record JAODJU010000050.1, on the reverse strand, counting down.
CCAATGAAGTCAGAGTGTGTACTAGGAATTGATGGCGGCCAGAATTTGGGTCTGGAAACACAGCAGGCAGACCTTCATGACACAGTTCTGACCATGGGGTGTTACTCTGTGCATCACATAAGTCCATCAGGGGGTGGAATCCTCGTTCGCGGGGGATGAGCAGGGCCTTATTCACCACAGGAGCATGACAGGCTGGCAGGGGCTAGAGGGGACACTCGACACCAGGCAGGCAGTGAGGGTCTAATTGCACCACCAAGTGCATGATGCGGTGAGCAGGAAGTCAGCGGACGTAGCCGCTCGGTGCAGATCAGGCAGGGTGTGAGTGCCACATGAGAACCCCACTAAAGCGTGCCGAGCAGGTAGGGTCTGAGCACCGTGAGATCGCCGCTAAAGCGCTAACGTCCAATCAAAAAGAAGCTCAGCATCTGTCCAGCTTCAGTTCCAACAGGGCAACGCTGCCTTGTGCCACATCAAGCAGGACGCCAGAGCTGAGGGTTCAGAAAAATACACCAGTACTGGGGGCAAGTAAAACGCTGAACTCAGCCTCCCACCCAGCTAAAAATAATCAACAAATGACCAGGGAGGCTGTCTGCCACTCAGCCAGCTACATGTCAGTTTTAAGGTAGGAGTATGATCTAATATGATGTAATATGATCGGATATGATCTATTTATCCTTATTTAGAGCATCAGTTTTGTTTATTTTTTATGCATGAAGCCAAAAACAGGGCAATTTCAAGAAGCATGAGTATAATTTCGGTGTCTTTCACAGCATGAGTACATGGCAGCCATGTCTCTTGCGTGAGATTTTCCCCGGTAGGAGGGCGAACAGCGTGGAGGTCGAGGCTGCAGATGAGATCCGTGCCGCGCACTTACACACGGCGGAAACAGACGGCCTTACACGCTGAAGGGTGCTGCTTTGCGTCCCAGCCAGCGCTCCTGTGAAATCCCTGCCTGTATTTATGGGTGCAGTCACACGCTCAGGTGGTCATGAGTAATAGGGCCTCTGCTCTGTGCTGTGCAGCTATGTGAACAACGGCTGCTGCTCCACAGTAACTTTCAATGAAATTACTTTCAGTGGCAGCACAGGCAGCACAGGCAGCACAGGCAGCCCTATTCGGGTGGACTGCTCTACGGTCACCCGCCATGGGGACGGCACCTGGACACAGACACCAGCCTTCTCAGCCATGCTGGGAGCTCTAGTTCCGTTAGTCAGGGGCTCCTCTGACCTCCCACTCTCTCTGATAGAACCAACAATTCGACACCTTTGCCCTCCAAATTCTCCCAGTTTGTTATTATGCCGGTTTAGTGGCAGGACTGGGATCAGTGCCCTGGCTCTCATGCGGCGTCTTGATAAACCCCTCCCATGATGTCATATGTCTCTGGGTCAACAAGGGCAGGGCTTGCTTTTCAATTCTTTAACCAATCACAATCTTCATTTTATGACATCACCACATTAATTAACACCAGTGTTTTCTGTTAAGCGACAAGATTTCTAAAGTATGCATGTTATTCTGTCTGCCTTTTGTTATGGGACATGCCATGGATAAACATGCATGCAAAGGCTGTATGGAGCAATGTAAGGGTGTATCTTTATTTCATGATGATAACAGTCATACTAATAATATTAACAGGGCTTGAACCAACAACCTTCCAAATCACCAGCGAAGAGGTTTAGCCTGCTGAACCCCACACTATCCCTGGCCAGGTGGTTGGAAACCTTGAGTCTGAAAATGAGAAAAAAAAATGTAGAACAATGTCATGATGTCATACAACAAAGACTGTGATTGGTCAAAGAACAAGCCCCTCCCATGTTGACCTAGGGACATGTCGAACTCGGCAAAATCAGGACGTCCGTGAGCAGTGCGTTCAGGATCATGTCAGCCTTTGACGAAATTCAATGAATGTATCCCACAAGGCCTTATGTTTACAGCCTGAGAGATTTGTAAAATATTTTCTGTACGCCTTCAGTCACCACTGTAAATTATTCTTGTAATGACTACCGACCACATCTTGCAAAAGCAAGAAACATAAATACATTAATATATATTGCTGCTTTACTATGGTATAGATCCAGTAGAGAAGATCTCATTATGATTGGATAGACACACCCAGAGGGTGCGTGAGGAGTCGTCTCCGTGGAGATGTGGCAATGTGCAACCCCCTCTCTTGTTTGCACAATAAGCCAAGGCCTTTTCTAGGAATCATGAATAATAAGATTAGTACTTTCAAAAAAATATGTTTTGTTGCCTGAGCGGAAATGTGTGGATATTTGGTTTGGCACCACTTAGATGAAGAACAGAAAATGTCCAGATTTTGTGCTTTTCTGAAGAGGAAGTGACAGCCATGACCTAGATAATCCAGCAAACTGAGAGATGCAGTTTGGTTTTTCTCGGAGAACAGGTCAAGGGTCGTGGCCGGCGTTAACCGTTCTGGAAAGAGTTCTGTTGCTGGGGCCCTTTCGCTGAATAGAATGAATGCTATTATATGCTCACCCCCAGCGCTGTTAGAATCTGTCACTTAATTCTTTGTGCCTGGGGGTCTTCAGGACACTGTGGTGACCCCCCCTCCCCCCCGCAATGTCATATGACATGTCCAAAGCTCCTGAGTCGCCTTCCATACAGACTTGGCCAGGGACTGTGGGATTGTTACTGGCGTGTACGTGTCCTGCTGTGTAGATCAAGTGTCGCTGGCCTGCTCCTGTCCTGCCTTGTCTTCTGTGTTGCTTAGAAATGTCCCTAAATGTTCTCGACAGGGTCACCCTCCAGCCCATCCTATGTATCTGCTCGGACGTTAACCCATCTTGGACTGCTTTGGGAACGCGCTGGCAATCGCAACCTCCACAGGAGGACACCCCCTGCTGGTCCACACATGCACAGCGTCTTTCATGTCGCTACTCTCCTCGGTGCTGGGGGGGAATTCCCAGGCTGACCTCACTTCAGCCACGACACAGACTGGGTTCCAGGCAATTCCACAAGTCCAGTACCCACTGGCAGATGCTTACGGACATCACTGCAGAGGCGATGCGGGGCTCCGCGTATCTGTGCCCACAGTCCTCGTGGTCACATGGCCGCCTAGGCGGCTTCCCATGATTCCTCAGCACACCCGGAATATACACCCCTGTCGGGTCAGGCGGCGGGCTGAGGGAAGGTGAGGTAGGCGGCGCCAAAGAGAACCTTCCGGAGCTCAGGCTGTTATCGGAAAAAATAACAGCACTTTGTGCAGAAAAACATGGGGGGGGGGTTGTGTGACAATGATGGAACAAAGGGCTTGTGGGAAGACTAAAGTTCTGCTGCATTACAGTGAAGGACCTGCTTTTTAAAAACAGGGGGTCATTACCAAAAAGGAGCCCTAGGAAGGAGCGCCCAGGGTTTGGCTGGGAGGTGCTCCTGGTGGGGAGGTGCAGGGAGGAGCAGGAGGTCAGAGAGAGCCTCTCAGTATGCATGTCCCCGTTGGTCCTCTGCTCTCTGCCTTACGTGATTCACTGAGGCCACGTCACCTTTGGTGGCCGCAAATCCTTTGCTGGACACACTCCTGCCACCTGGTGCACCGGCTTAATAATAACAATAATAATAATAATAAGGAGAATATTATTATTATTGGTGTTGTTTTGTTTATTGTTATTATTATTACTATTATTATTATTTGTAGGGCTGACGAGGTACTTGGGAGGGGAGTGCCATACTTCGTTGGTGGTGGGTGTGGCCCCTGGATTGTAGCAAATGAAGGGCTAAGAAGAGTCTTTTTAGCTCTCAAGGTGCGTCATAGACAGTTTTGTGGCTTGTACTATGAAGCGGGGTTACTGGCTTATTGGGGTAACTTGTGGGATTTAAGGTAGTCTGGGCAAAATGTAAGTGAAAGAATATGAAGTCCATTTAAACTGTGGTACCTTAAATCCGACAAGTTACCCCGATAAGCCGGTAACCCCGCTTCGTAGTACAGGCCACTGGGATCCGCCATGAGCTAAGGATCTGTCAGCTTTCTGCCAGGCTTCACCAGCCAATCAGGCTTGGCGGGGAAGCGGGCAGGTAAGCTGATAGGAGAATGGAGCCAGCAGGATGAGAATGACAGCACCACAGTGACCGGGAGCAGGAAGCGATCCAGTATGTGGGGTCAGCCAATGAGACCACATGAGACGTGACCGGCCATAATTCGGACATGATGTCGTAACCCCTACCCACCTGGGTCTGTTACGAGCAGCGTAGGTTGTGGAGGTGGGCCGCAGATGGCCACAGGCTTGGCGACTCCCCCCCGATCACTTTGATTCCTGCAAGGTGCCGCCTGGATCAATCTCCCGCTGATCTGGGGTCAGGCCATCTGGCCACACTGACCACTTTGTTGGCTGCTGTCCTGAAGCCAGATCGCAGAGAGTCTGATCCTCATTTGCCAAAGCTTTCGAACCTCCCCAGAGACGACCTCTCGACCTGGGAAGCAGGAAATAGGAGCGGTCCCAGAAAAGCATGTCTCACATGTGTTCATCTTGTCACAGACATGTCCTGATTGCCTGGAAGTGCTCCAAGTGTCCAGGGGCAGATGAGGACACACAGTCTCACCATCAAGCCCCTGAGATGAGCTCTGAGTCCCTGCAATGGCAGGAACCTGCACTCGAAAGCAAGGCTCCTCCTTGGTATTCTACTCTGCATCTACTAATAGTAGGTAGGGTTCCGCAATTCAAGGGTTTCACTGCAATCAGGTGATGGGCGTCATGCCCATGGAAATATTCGCTGGCACGCAGGGACATTGTGCTCAGGAGGTAATTGTTGCCTCAAGTGTAATTTCTCCAGGATAATGGAAAACAGACACCGTGATGGCCAAAGCAGTGACAAGGACCTCGGTGACAATGAGCTTTCACGTCAAAAAGCAGCTATTCTCAAGGAGGAGGAGCAAAGACAGAGATTGATTTTCACTGCTCTAAATTGAAAATGAGAGTTTTACCTTTTTAAGCATATCTTCCTTTAAATGTATAAATTCAGTACAATGCTGCTATGTAAGATTAAATGAATGACCTTCAGACGACAGAAGTAGCTGTTCTGTTAAGGACCTCGCTGTTCAAGTTCATTCCGGCACTCAGAGACAAATTGCAGATCGGATCATTTACAGTTGACTTGGCAGGATTCTCTGGGGGATTTTCTGGGCCTAATGCGTGTCAGTAAACGGCCCACGCTGACACCATAGAACCTGTGAGAGGCTCTGAGACCCTTAAGAACCCGTCGAGGCATTTTGTTCCACCTCCTGGCATGGACAGGAAAGGCAGGGTGGGGCCCGCCATCGATGTGCCGGAAGGGAGACGCTGTCGGGCTGGCAGCCCACTCACCACCCCCCCGGAACCTGAAATGACCCAGAGAACCGCAACATCCCGCTCGCAGCTGCACCCCCCTGTGTGCTGATGTCACTGTACGAAGCCCCCCCTCGACCATCATGGCCCTCGCACAGCAGCCCTGACAATGCTGTAATTGGCCATTGAAGGTTAATCCACCATAATTCCTCCGGCTTTTAAATATTTGGAACTCGTACTTCAGAGAACTTGGCTGCACTTGCTGGTCTGTGAATTGGGGTGGTACTCTAATATATTCCATATATATGACATTTAGTGATACTACGACTACGGATACCTGATATTATAGTATTGTAACTGTAATGCTGAGTATTGATCTGCAGGTGGCGTCCTGTTGTCTATCATTGTTGTCTATCATGATCTATCACTATCATTGTGCAGAAACAAAAGTTGCCCCCGCAGTTCAGAATCAGCAGAATTCCTGATTTACATGCTAGTCGGTGAGTGTAGCTCTGTAGGCCTGAGCACGTTTGCGTGACACACGGCAGGTTTTCCTGGTGTGTGAAATAAATAAATGACGACGTGAAAAGCCTCCCGTCCCGGCAGAATGTGCCGTTCCGTGACTCGGAGCCATCCGGCTGACAGGCCACGCCTGTTAGTTTGTTCCACATCTTTTTTTATCCTCCAGTGGGGATATTTCCGGTAACGGAGCTTTAATTATTCACGCTGTACCCTGTTTACCTTCAAAAACAGTTATTTTGGGCGAGCTGGGAGGCAGGCCAGTGCGTGTGAAGAGCGCGAGTCCCACGGTGCTGAAATGCGGCTTGACGGCGCGTGTAAGACTAGGGCACTGAACGTTTTAAGGCAAACCGCCCGCCACGGGGCACCCGCCACCTGTCACGTGACCAAGCGGCCACGGCTCGCTTCAGCTAGCTGACATCGGCCTCAGTCTGTGGTTCCTGAGTTTAGGGGGCTTGGGTGACTGGGAGGGGGGCCAGCCTCTGCACGTGATTTGGTCCGTGCTCCTAATGGTATGGTAGGATTCTCACAGCACACAACTTTAGTTTGTCAGCAACATTGCCATGCTAGGAGACATTAGCCTTAGCTACCTCCCTGCTCTCGACACGCTGACATTGGCTCACAAAGGACACCCATCGTGTTACCATCGATTGCAGGTCGTAGATGATAATCATCTCTTGCACAGTGAGGCAGAGACATCTGTGCGAGCCGTAGGATTTAATGCTCCAACGGGGTCTTTCTAGAAAGAAGTAATACGGGGTTGTTTTTAGTCTGATGTGTCTCTGGACTTCTTTTATGTACCCAGAAAGGTCATGAGAATCCTGGGTTAGGATCAGACCTACAGCCTGAGCAGCGATTGGTCTGTTTTAACCCCCAGCAGTTGTGAAACAGGATTGATTTTTTTTCAGACCACTGCCCTGGAGGTTGACAGCAGCTGCAGGGGCTCCACACTGAGCCAATCAGAGGCGAGATGGGCTGGCCATGTTAGCGTCACATGACAGCCTCGCAGCACTGCAAGGCCTCTGTCTCCTCTATTGACCTTTTCTGAACGTCACGATCAATTCATACATGTGCGCCTGTATGTTCTTCGAAAGGTTAGCCATGATGTTGTTTAAATCACTAGTGACATGTGTCAGGGCATGTTCCTGCCGCTTGTCTGGTAGATATCGAGGGCGTCATGCGTGTATTTGTGACATACGACATCATGTATCCTTGTCTTTCAGGGACGCTCCCGCTACACAGAGAAGCTGCATGCTCAGGGCCCGGTGTTAGGTGCCCCACGGCTGGCTCGTGTGGAATGGGCCCCCTAGAGGACAGAGGAGAGTACTGCATCCTCAGAGGACGGTTCTGACCAGCATTTGAAGTATTTCATCCAGTACTGAGGTGAATCCCCCAGCTGGATCCTCAGACATGTGGGAGGAGTCGTTTTAGCGCCCAGCTCTGACCTGCCCCCCCTCGTCGCCAAAGGACCACCCCTGAAACGCCATCCGGGGGCCCTGGGGGTGGCACTGCCCAATCTGTCCCTGCGGGCAGCATTCGGGTCCAGTTATCCTTTTTCTATTTCCTTTTAACGTGCCGTTAATCATCAAACAGGACATCTTCCTGTCTGTCCCGAGGGAGAACGCAGCCCCGAGTCACTGCTAACGGAGGGCGGCGTACTCTATTGAATAATGAGGTACCCTGCTGCTTAAGGACACCACGGTCCTGCTAACGTACCCTTAAGCAGGGCTCGTAACCTGAACTGCTCCCAGAAATTTCCATCTGTATTAACAGGCGAATGAAGCTCATTTAGATAATAATGTCACTCTTGAAAGGTCTGGGCTTTAGGTTAAGTGCGCACTTCTTAACCCACTCGGTCGGACGGACGTGTGGATGTATTCAAATGTTAACAGCAGATTGGGAGCATGACGATCTACAGCCACGGTCACACCAGGAGTCTGACTACATGTTGACCTGGGGTATGGGGTCTCGAACTGCCCTCCTGCCCTGCCGTCCCCAAAGTTTACAGCACTGAGGCAACGCTATAATGCTATATACTTAAAAAGTACTGAAGCAAATTGATTATAATGTCTTTTGCATTAAAAAAAAAGAGTAATCAGGAATGCGGCTGGCTGTGTTATTGGTCAGACAGCTGCTCCTGCTGTCGGTGGCTCTCGGGACATCTCTCCTTCGATGACTCATGTTAGTTCACTTCTTCAGGCCCCGTTCGCTCCCCCTGTATCCGTCTCCTGGCTGGACACCAGAACGTGTTCTGTGAAAAACCAGGATACCTCACTTGCTTTTTGCCGCTTTATCTCCAGATTAGGATTCTCTGCAGCGCTGGAACATCTCGAAAGATCTCTGCCATCTTCATCTCATCTCAGCAGGCACCTGATAAACTCGGTACTTCTAAAATGCCTGAAGGGTCTCACTAAAGTAATATTTAAGATCTTGCAGTTTTATGGTTATCTAGCAGCTACAGTCTATTTTCATGTGTTATGTGGATGGGATGTGATTTGTGACCTTTGGCCTTTGCATAGGATTTGTGACCTTTGACTTTGTGTGAATAACCCATTAATCTGATCTTATGTTAAACAGCACTTTCTGCCTTGTAGTGGCCTTTTCTGAAAATCATATGAACCATCCAGCTTATGCTCACCGCTTTCCATGACACAGTTATAAGGTTTCCCATAATCCTCTGCGTGATCTGCAACCTGTTACACATCACAGCAGGTGGTTGTTCAGTTGCTGCTTAAGATATATCCTGAGCTTTTTGAGGGAAAGCCAGGGATGTGTGTAGGAGGCATGACATGCTTTCGGCATAAATGCTATTCGTGCTCCCTTTGCCCTGTGAAGAGCTATGATTTTTATTTTATCACAGAGAGAACTGGAGGTGCTGTGATGTGGACCTTTCTACCCAAAGGTGACGCGGACCTGTATATGTGAAGGTGACATGGACCTGTATATGTGAAGGTGACATGGACCTGTATATGTGAAGGTGACGCAGACATGTCTACCTGAAGGTGAGGCAGACCTGTATATGCGAAGGTGACATGGACCTGTATATGTGAAGGTGACATGGACCTGTATATGTGAAGGTGACACGGACTTGTCAACGTGAAGGTGACGCAGACATATTAACATAATGGTGTCTACCTGACACCATTACCTGAAGGTGACATGGACCTGTATATGCGAAGCTGATGCAGGCCTGTCTACCTGAAGGTGACGTGGATCTATCTATTTGAAGGTGACACAGACCTGTCTACATGAAGGTGACGCAGACCTGGCTATCTGAAGGTGACGCAAATCTGGGTTTATCTCTAGCATTTTTATCAGCAATTCCTGTGTCATTCGCTGTAATATAACAGGAACAAAATTACCTTCAGTGGTAATGAAATGCCATTTATGGTCACCGTGGTGTAAATCAGTTTGTGATGCTTGATGATCCGCTTTCTGCGAGGAGAGTGGGGAGCTTCAGGCCAGGTCTCCTTTCCTGTAATCTCCTGTAGCTCTGCAGTGATTGGGCTGAAATCAGCCCAGATGCCTGCTCTGTGTCGCAGGTAACAGGCTGTGAAAGTCAGCCTGGAGGGCACCGTCACTCTCACTCTCTTACCATTAAGTGTCTTCTTACTTACCAAACTTTTACTGGAGAACTCATTTATCACTGGTTCAGTTTGTCTTTATTTGAAATTATTAAATTATTAAAGTATTGTAGAAATGATTTAGTCCATTACTCTCTGACCCATTTGTCACCAGCCGTCATCATCATCATCATCACAAATAAATAAGATATTATAACATATTTTCCCAAAAGTGGGATTTTGGTCCAGGAACGTGTCTCAATAGGTGCCTTTCTGTCTCCCCCTGTTGGTAGCCAGGGAGGAAGCCTGACTTGGCTGAGGCCGCAAGCAGCCTTTCTGAGAAGTTAGGTCTGCGTGAACTTCAAAGGGAGACATTTATGCATGAGGCGTGGTCCTGAGGCCTCCCTGTATGCATTGTGTCCACAAAAAGCTAGAAGAGCTTCATAAGATTCCTAACTGAAGGAACTTCAAGAGATTTCAGATTGGGAAAGCCTCATGAGATTCCTGACTGGAAAAGCTTCATGAGATTCCTGGGGCATCAGACCATGCCTGATTGGGAGACCTTCAGGAGATTCCTAGCTGGGAGAGCTTCAGACAGTTTTTGACTGGGAGAGATTTGGAGAATTTCATTTCAGTCAGCTGGAGAATTTCGTGAACTTTGTGAGCTTTTGTTGATCATTACAAGATTACATTGAGGTACCAGAATAGATGTTGACCTTCCAGTCTGTCGGTAGAAGAATTTGTTCTAATGTGTACTGTATAATTCCATTGGGGGGGGTCATCTTGGGCAATAATGTCTGGTGGCTGGTCTGTTTTTTTCTTCCCAATGAGTCTGTTTTTGCTGAAGATGGTAAAGAATTGCAGTTTTCCTTCCACAAATCAGAAGCCAATCCTTAACCTTACACACTGCTCAGAGCGATGCTAGGTATCCTTAAAGCTTACACACTACTCAGAGCGGTACTAGGTATCCTTAAAGCTTACACACTACTCAGAGCGGT
>JAODJU010000050.1:11421058-11435700 GCA_026776725.1 Gnathonemus echidnorhynchus | reverse complement strand
CAATCCCCCCCCCCCCCCCCCGTTTCCCCCCTTCACCGTTTACCCTCTCTGCCAGTCTGCATGGCATGTGCGTGTATAAGTGTGTGTGTGTGTGCATAAGTGTGTGCGTGCGTGTGCTGCTTGGTCTGCTTCAGTTCTCTAATGATGTCACTCTCTCCACATGTTCTTTCCCATGATGCCTCTGACTGTCCTCCATCTCATCTCCACCTCCTCTTCCTCTTCCTCCTCCTCCTACCGCTGCCTCTGACACTCAAGCCTCCCAAAAAGCGGCTGGATTATAATCCAGACAGCGCCCCCGCTGGGCTCTTCAAGGTAACCCCCCAGTCCAATATGGCACCGGGTCTTGCCTAGCTCCGCCCTCCCCCCCGCCTTGGCCGTGTCCGCCGGGCTGCCCCTGTGCATCCTCGCGTGACGAGACAGCCGGTGTCGGGCTTCATGGGTGTTGCCTGCAGTGTGGCTGGTGCCATGTGCGTGACAGACGTGTGCATGTGACAGACGTGTGCATGTGACAGACGTGTGCACCATGGTGTGAAGCTGATTCACTTATATCACATATCGTTCATATAATTCATCCACACATTTGAATCATAACTATATAATTATAACAACTTTGGTATTTTTTCCATTACGGCATCTCTATGATGGGTAAATTATCCTGGTAACCAAGTACAGGCAGAAAGCCATTCTGCTTACAAAACATAGAGACGATTCAGCTGAACCAGCTAAACAAAATTCTGTACAATCAGTGATGCCATCACTTACCTCACATTGGTAGCTTTGTCTGCTGTGCTGTGATTGGTCAACCTGGCACGTTGTCCAATCAGAATGGGCAGGCAGAGGTTTCTGGCTGGTAAACAGCCATGTGTCATTGCTAGTGAGAGGGGGAGGGGATTTATTACAGACAGGCGGCTGGTCCCTCAGAGCTCCTTACATCTGCTCCCCTGCATTGCATCGACAAGGCTGCCCCCTCCCTATTGCAAGAATTTTTTTGTCTGCGTTGGCTGTGCTGATTGGAAGTGTCGAGCGTGGAAACGACCGTGCAGGGAGAAGGGGACGCTTTCCTGGAGGCATCGGCGCCGTGCTGCAGAATCAGCGAGCGCGTTGGAGTCACGGCACCCGCAGATTTCTGGGGAGGGACCCGGTGTTGCTATGGAAACAGAGGCAGGTCACCAGGAGGAAAATGCGGGGCATTGCCACCTCTGCAGTTTCTGAGGGGGCCGTCGCTTGTGACGGGTCTGACAGTGCAGCCGGGATGAAGTCTCTGGGCCAATGCAAAGCGGGAGGGGGTGGGGCTAGGGCGGGTTGTCCATGAATGGATGCTGACAGCTCGACCAATCAGAGCAGGGCAGGGGCGGGACAGGCATGCCAGCTGGGCATTGTGCATCTCACCGCTTTTGTTGCCGTGAGATCAGGCTTCTCTTTGTTCTTCACTGTTTTTCAGACATCTTTGCAGCTCACTCCAGCAGACAGGGAGACAGACAGGCCATTGAGGTGAGATCTTCCACCCAGTTACACACAGGCAGACACAAATAATCACATACAGATAATCACAGACAGACACTGACAGGCTATTGAGGTGAGATCTGCCACCCTGTTATAAACAGACACAGATGATCACAGACAGAAGATCATAGACAGACACTGATAATCACAGACAGATAATCACAGATAGACACTGATAATCACAAATAGACGTAGACAGGCCATTTAGGTGAGATCTGTCACAGAGATACAGACACACACAGTCCCATCCAGGGTCTTAACCGTCACTGACATATCTCAATTTTGCCCCCCCAGCTCAGCCAGCGATTACAGAAAACGGCGAAAGTCTGAGCCGGCGTTCAGCCAGCCCGGACAGCAGGGGGATAGTAATGCACCCCAGCCATCTCCCAACCCCGGGGAACCCCCCAAGGCTAGCAGTGGCACCCTGAGGAGACCGCTGGCTCGCTCATCGCCCTCATCACCGTGCAGGGTCAAAGGTATGAGCAAGTTCCTGCAGGGCGCTCAAATGGGCACACTCACATGCACGCACACGTCAAGTCGTATGCCATCACACTGACTGTATTTCTCTTATACACTTATGGTGTCCCACCCGCACTGACCACTCCCATCCCCCAGGAAGTCCCGCCCCCTGTCTTCCTGCCTTTCCACTCTCTCTGACCCCTCCCATCCCCCAGGAAGTCCTGCCCCCTGTCTTCCTGCCTTTCCATTCTCTCTGACCCCTCCCATCCCCCAGGAAGTCCTGCCCCCTGTCTTCCTGCCTTTCCACTCTTTCTGACCCCTCCCATCCCTCAGAAGTCCCGCCCCCTGTCTTCCTGCCTTTTCCCCCTCTCTGACCCGTCTTATCCCCGAGGAAGCTCCACCCCTGTCTTCCTGCCTTTTGCCTCTCTCTCCAACCCCTCCCATCCTTCAGGAAGCCCCACCCCTGTTCACCCACTCTTACTGACTTCACCCCTGTCTGTCTGTCACCCCGATCGCTGCTAATCTCTTTTCTTGCTTCTCTCCTGCCATGCTGCTCTGTATGGATCTCCAAGGTGGGATTATTAGCCCGGTTTACTCACTGCAATTAGCTAGTTCAGGTATTGGGCGTGGCAGTTCATGTGACTCTGCCCGCCTTTGCCCCCCTGGCACCTCGAACCCGGCTTCTGCCTCCACCACCCCCCCGGATTCCAAGCGTTCTGTGTGGCAGACACACCGGCAGAATGCAGAGACGTGGAGCAGCGGCGAGGAGGTGACCCCGCCTCGTCTCAAGTCACGGAGCTGCGACGACCTGTTGATGGACGGGGGCGGGACTGGGGCCAGGGCTGGGAGCGGGCGCACACTCTCAGAGAGCCCCCCCCCTGACTCCCCCGAGCCTCGGGCACGACTGCGGGCAGCCCACGATGCACCGGGCTTCCTGCAACTCTACCGCAAGATGCACAAGATCGACCGCCGTGAGCTGCTGGCATCTGAGGTGATCCGCTCAGTGCGGGCGCGTATCCTGGAGCTGGAGGCGGAGCGCCGTGCCGAGCGGGCGTCTGAGTGGCGAGCGCAGGGCGCTGAGGTGCCACGTGACATGGTGCCCACGCGCATTTCTGAGTATGAGCGGCTCATCCAAAAGTCCCGCTCCATGCCCAACCTGGATGAGGCGCCAGGCTCTGAGGGCACCACCCCCCGCCGCCGCTTCTCCATCGAGTCACTCCTGGAGGAGGACCAGCCTGCCCGGGACCCCCCTGAGGGCCGGCCGCAGCGGCCCGAGAACGGCGGCCCCCCCGGGGCAGGCCACGCGGCCCCAGACGGCCCCACCCACGCGCGTTTCGATGGCTCGGACAGTGACCGCGACGCCCCACCCTCTGAGCTGAGCGACTTCATCCAGGTGGAGGGCTCATCCTTCTGCAGCGAGAGCGACTTTGACCGCTGCTCCCTCACCTCATCCGAGAGCCTTTACGGCTCAGGCAGCCATCGGCACCACCTGCACCTGCACCACCTTCCCCAGCCACTGCTTCACTCACGCCACACCCACAGTTCTTGCAAGGGCCGCTGCCCCGCCTCCTACACGCGCTTCACCACCATGCTGCGCCACGAGCGTGCCCGGCGGGAGCGACGCCCCCCTCTGCGGCGTGAGGAGGCTCAGCCCGGCCTCTCCAAGCTGGCCTTCTTAGTCAGCCCAGTGCCTTTCCGCCGGAGCAAGGGCTCGCCCCCGGAGAGGTTGTCCCGCAAGCAGAAGCGCAGCGGGAGCTCCGTGTACGAAGCGCTGGACCGCGCCCTGCGGGACGTCTGTGAGCACCTGCGGGCCCACGGCAGGGGCGGGGCCTGGGCCGAAGGCCCTGAGGAGCGCGTGCTCCGCCGCCTGCTGTCGGAGCTGCTGCCTGACGTGCCCGAGAGGGACTCCTCGCTCCGGAGCCATCGGCAGCATCCAGCGTACTCCTCGCAGCCGGACGGCTCCCCCTGCTGGCCCGAGCGTGACATGGCGCCTCACAGTGCCTCTTTCCAGGGGAACAGCTATGCAGACTACAGCGAAGGTGGAGCGCGTGCGTGCCCACAGCCCTTCATCGCCCCCATCCACCCCCCCACCACCCCACCTCATGTCCGTACATCCGCCGCAGCCTCATGATCGTGCTTCCTCGCACGATTCCGCCCCCCCGTTCAGTGAGGATCCACGGACGCCCGTACGCACGCCGATCGGGCCTCTCCCGCCAGCCGCCTCTCGTCTGAATGCAGCCTTGCGGCGCTGATCCAGTCTTATATCTGTCCTCGCGTGCCTTTTTTCTGATGCAGGGTTTTCTTGTGACTCTGTAGTAGCTGCACGGGACACAGCACACTGACTGCACTTTGTTTCGCTGTTGTCATTCGTGTCCTGTGTTGTAAAATGCATGCCTTTGTGACACCATCCAGGGCTAGATGCTAATGGTACCGTGTGTCCCGCCCCCAGACCCCCTTCTGGCAGACTATTGGATACAGCAGTGCTTTGATTGGCGTAGATGTGGCAGCTATTAGCTTTGCTGCCATGGTTTTACTGTTCATGGGGGGAATGTGTCACCATCCCTGTGACTGAAGAACATAAATATACTTTGTTTTTATTTGTGAAAAGCAGCATCTGCAAAGTGGTGCCAGTAATTCCATAATATTCCAGTGTCAGTGTGTCATCAGTAAAGAAGCTTTTTCATTCCGTGAGGAGGTGGTGTTGGGGGATTGGCTGGGGGTGGAGTCTGCATGAGGTGGTTATGCTCACCCTCCATGCATCCTTGTCTGATGAACCAGTGCTTCACTGTGCCTTCACCCTCTACCCCCCCATACATTTTCTGAATGCCCCCCCACCCCCACCCGGGCACTCACCTATCCATCGCCTGGTCCACGCATGCGGGGGGGGCCATACTCGCATCCAGGCCCACAGGCCCTCTCTCACAGCTCTCCTCTGTGCCTCCCCGCAGATCAGGATGGCTCCAGGACTTACCCCTACCCTGAGGGGGGGCAGTACGGGAACCACAAGAGAGGACTCACCCCCGATAAAGAGGTAAGGGTCCACCTGATACCCCATTGTGAGCCACCTGTTTTTAGGGTTTACCTCCTTGTTCCCATTGCAGGGATGTCTGTACCCCCCACCCTATGACATCATCCAGCGTTCTATGTTGATGGTACTGTGTGTCCCGCCCTTAGACACCTTTAGCCAGACTATTGGCTGAGGCAGGGCTGGCACCATAGTACATTTACTGTGGCGTGTATCTTAGCTCTGCTGCCAATCCCTATGACTCACCAAAGTCTCTCTCCTGACAGAAACAGCCTGCTCGAGCCATTTACGATTTCAAGGCGCAGACTGCAAAGTAAGTATGTCTGCCTTCCTGTTTGTGTGTGAGGGCCTGTGATGGGACTGTCCCGGGCTCGCTAATAGGCTCTGTTGCATCTTCCAGGGAGCTAACATTCAAGAAAGGCGACGCCGTCAGCATTATCCGGCAAATCGACAGCAACTGGTACGAAGGGGAGCACAGAGGCCGCTTGGGGATCTTCCCCATCTCCTACGTGGAGGTGCGTCTGTCTGTATCTCCATACTGTGTGTCATGTCTCTGATCCTCTGTCTGTACTTCCACACTGCGTGTCGTGTCAGTGATTCTCTGTCTGTACCTCCACACTGTGTGTCGTGTCTCTGATCCTCTGTCTGTATCTCCACACTGCATATTGTGTCTGTGATTCTCTGTCTGTGCCTCCACACTGCGTGTTGTGTCTCTGATCCTCTGTCTGTATCTCCACACTGCGTGTTGTGTACGTAATTCTCTGTCTGTATCTCCACAGTGCATATCGTGTTTGTGATTCTCTGTCTGTACTTCCACACTGCATGTCACCTCTGTGATTGTCTGTATCTCCACACTGCATATCGTGTGTGTGATTCTCTGTCTGTACTTCCACACTGCATATCGTGTCTATGATTCTCTGTCTGTACCTCCATACTACTAGTTGTGTCTGTGATTCTCTGTCATTTCTGTGATTATCTGCCTGTGTCTCCACATTGTGTGTCGTGGCTGTGATTATCTGCCTGTATCTCCACACTGCATAACGGGTCTGTGATTCTGTCTGTGTCTCCACACTGCTTGACATTTCTGTGATTATCTGCCTGTATCTCCACACTGCATAACGGGTCTGTGATTCTGTCTGTGTCTCCACACCGCTTGACATTTCTGTGATTCTCTGTCTGTATCTCCACACTGCGTGTCATGTCTGTGATCCTCTGTATGTGTCTCCACACTGCATAACGGGTCTGTGATTCTCTGTCTGTGTCTCTACACTGCGTGATGTTTCTGTGATTATCTGCCTGTGTCTCCACACTGCGTGTCGTGGCTGTGATTATCTGCCTGTTTCTCCACACTGCATAATGGGTCTGTGATTCTTTGTCTGTCTCCACACTGCGTGTCGTGTCTGTGATCCTCTGTATGTGTCTCCACACTGCATAACGGGTCTGTGATTCTATGCCTGTGTCTCCACACTGCGTGTCGTGGCTGCAATTATCTGCCTGTATCTCCATAGTGCATAACAGGTCTGTGATTCTTTGTCTGTCTCCACACTGCTTGACGTTTCTATGATTCTCTGTCTGTATCTCCACACTGCGTGTCGTGTCTGTGATTCTCTATATGTCTCCACACTGCATAACAGGTCTGTGATTTTCTGTCTGTCTCCACACTGCGTGTCGTGGCTGTGATTATCTGCCTGTATCTCCACACTGCATGCTGTGTCTGTGATTCTCCCCATGTACCTCTTTTTAGGCTTCTGACTCTGTGTGTCTTCCTGCAAGCATCTTCTTGTTGCTGTATTAAAGGTCTGACCCCCCCCCCCACAGAAACTCCCCCCCACAGAGAAGCAACAGCAGCCAGCCAGGCCACCGCCCCCAGCACAGGTCCGAGAGATTGGAGAAGCAGTGGCTCGCTATAACTTCAACGCGGACACCAACGTGGAGCTGTCTCTGAGAAAGGTACCATGTCCTGCAGCCATTGGGTCCGCACTATACTCTCTGCCCTGTCTTCGAGACCAGCTGGAATAAGCTCCACCCATTCTTGTATCTTAGGGACCATCTGGACATAGGTATTCCATAAGGAGTGTCTAAGGGATCATCTGAAGTTATTCATGCTTCTGTCTTAATTTTATGACCATTTAGAATCATCAGCACCTACTGAGTTATCACTAGTTAAGGGAGAATGTTTTGGGGTAATTTATCATCCTTGTCCAGTCATGGACTGGTTTAACCTACTTTAACCTACTAAGTTCATTATTCATTATTGATTATTTTATTGGTGTCCATTGGGTTAAACCTGGCATGGTAATCTGGCCTTGCTCTGACATTGCTGTGCATGTGCCTATGTGTGCATGCATGTGACAGGGCGAGAGGGTGATCCTGCTCAGGCAGGTGGATCAGAACTGGTATGAGGGGAAGATTTTGGACACCCAGCGCCAGGGTATCTTCCCCGTGTCCTATGTGGATATCATCAAACAGTCTCCCAGCACCCCTAGCAGGAGCCCGGGCTCACAGGGCTACGGCAGCGACCGGCCGGCTGGCCCCCCCTCCTCCAAGGTAAGAGTGCCTGAATCAGGTTCTGGGGAGGCCTAGGACCCTAATACTCAGCGTTCTCACTCTTGTTCTCCTCTCGGGAGCAGTGAAGAGCTCCCACTTTCTTGGTAGAGCAGCCTCTGTTATCCGGGAGACTGAGTTCCTGTAGAACAGGTTGAAGGTCCAGAGGTTGAGCAGGTCATTAGTTGGTCTTCAGTGTTTCTTCTGGTCTTTCGCTGGGTTCTGATGGTTCTTCTTTTCTCACAAGCCGATGTTCACAGCCCCTGCCTTTGGCACACCATCGCCATTGCCGAAGTGTAGTTCCTCCCCTGTCCCCCAGAGGGTGCACCTTCAGGCCATCACAAGCGAGTGGATCTCGCTCACCTTGGGCGTCTGCCCCACCATGGGAAGCCCTCCCCCCTCGCCTCCACCCCTTCCAGCTGACCTTCTGTCTGATCTTGATGTCTTCAGCTCAGCGGCTCCGCTGAGACTCCTACTTACTCCACAACTGAGCCCCACCCTCACGACACAGGAAGAACCCATCCCTCCAGCCCCCACTTTGGAGCCCCCTCCCATCTCCCTGCCCACCTACACAAGCTCTCTCACTTCTCAAACTAATCCTGCTTCCCTTGTACCTGCCTGTACCTCTCACCACGGAAGCAGACCCATAGTTTCTCAGGAGAACCCGCTGTCTCTGCAGCCAGATCATGCAACGGTTTCCTCCAAGGATGATGGTCCTGGAGACTTGGATGTCAGGCATTTACCCCTCGTGAGTAAGGAACAGCCATCTGTGGATAGACAGAGCGGGTATCTGGACCTAGTGCCCATTACCCAGGAGAACCTGTCAGAGAGTGAGTTTACGCAAGAGACCAGGTCAGAGGTAGAGCTGTCAAATGAGGTCCTGGAGCTACACGTTGAGGAGGACCCGTCTGAGAGCGGCCCGATCCTTACACAGAGTGGAGCTTCAGTCCGAGAGGTAGTGCTTGCATGGTCTGCTGTTTTGCTCTTTAATGGTACCATGTTCGACTTCACTAACCAAGTATGAAACCATCTAATGGTAGGACACCATTGCCGGATCACTAATTGTAAATTCCTGTGTGGTTTGTGGATCCTGCATTGGTAGGACAGCCCATTGTCCTTGTTTGTTTAGCCTGTGACAGCAAACGTGTTGATTCTGAAGGTCTTCGCTATGTGCGGTCCCTCCTCCGCCAGGTCCACGTTTCCTCAGATGCCGCCCAGGACTCTCACACCCTGCCTCTGTCATCCCCCGCCCCTCCCCCTCCCGCCACCCCTCCCTCGGCCACGCACTCCCCCTGCCTGCTGCCTCGGTCACCAAAGATGAAGGTATTGTGTGGAACCACATCAGTAACCCTGACCTTCTCAACACGGGTCATGGGTCGTGTCTGTATGAAAGGCCATAGATGGTGCTCCCTGCCCCCAAGATGAAAAAGTAACATTTAACCCTTTAAATGAGGCTGAGTGTGTGGCGTCAGGAGCTGTGTAAGGAGGATTGAGGAGGTGAGGAAAGCAAGTGAAATACTGTACAGTCCATTCTGTATGCATAAACTCGGTTGTAACCTGGTATCATTAAATGAAGACACTTCTGATCTGTGTATAAGATCTGATCTGACATCAGATTAGCCCAGCATGGGCTGGGAGAACCCTTTAAAGGCTGCGAGTGTTCACAGCAGGACCTATTCTCTGTGTGTGTGTGTGGGTGTGTGTGTGTGTGTGTGTGTATGCGTGCGCTCGCAGCTCACCCCAAACCCTGTGGTTCTGGTTCTTTCAGCCGCCTTTGAAATGTGACATTGTCGCGGACAGTAAACCCCCCCTTAGCCCCCTGATGTCCAGGAGGTCATGCAGGTCATCTGCAGGCCACACCTCAGGGACCTCTTCCAGGGTAGGGTCACGTGTGTCACCCGGGAGGGGTGCAGCCCACAGCCCCCCTTTGCCTGGGATAAGATCATTTCTCCTACTAATTCCATGAAAACCTGGCCTTTGCCCCCACCCCACCCCGCCCCAGAGACCAGCACATCAAGCCCGGAGATAGTTACCCTTCAGGAAAGGTGGTTCAAAGGTGGTAGAAATTGATACACTGGCTGTGATTGTAATTGTTGTAAATCAGCTTTAGCAGTAAATACATTATGTCAGAAGCTGCCATTTGGCTGTTAGCTCTGTGTGGCTTGGGGGCGGGGCGGGGGGGGCGTGTCCTGGATGGACCGAGTCCCTCCTCCTGGGCGAGTATGCATGTCAGAACCGGATGTGACGCATGGCCTGCCAGTGAGGAACGGGTCACCCAGGACTAATGTGAGTCGCTGGTGAACTTGCCTCTGTGTTTGATAACCCTGCCTGGCGATTCTTACCGCCTTCAGAGCCAGACATGCAGTGCTGTTGGTCCAGCTTTCGCCTTGCCGGATGATAAGCGTACAATTTTGTCATTTCGCGTCTTTCTCTCCTCTTTCCCTCCCCTTCTCTGTTCCTACATGCCCCACCCCCCACCCCCCCAGCCTCTCCGGCCCGCCTTCGTGCGCGACACCCAGCCCTGTGGAGGAGAGCTGTGAGTGACCCCGCCTCCCGCCCACCATATGAAGACTCTCCCAATGCATCCACATAGTGTGTACCTAAATCCCGTAAAACTCTGGCGCCCCCTTCAGGTTCCAGGCCCTGTATAACTACCTGCCCCGCAATGAAGATGAGCTAGAACTGAAAGAGGGGGACCTGGTGGACGTCATGGAGAGGTGTGACGATGGCTGGTTTGTGGGTAAGCCAGTCTGGGTTCATGAATCTCGCAGGGGGCCAGGACTGAGCCAAGATTTGCCCACAGCATCAGAGTGCGTGTCAGTGCCCTGGACTGTTATCCAGTCCGGGGTGTACCCAAGCCCCCCTGCTGACTGGGATGGGCTCCAGGCAAAAGAAAAGTAAAAGATGGATGGAGACACAAATATTTTACATTTGTGCCCTGAGTCTGTGCTCTGATTCCCGCTTGATCTCACAGCCACATGGGGCACTGTGGCTCCTATCATGCATGGTCATCTGACAGAGATACACTGAAATCCCCTCCATGCCCCCTGGCCCATTCACAGCCATTTAAAAATGGTATCCCTGCTCAAGGTGTTCTTAGGCTCCAACTTTTTTTTTGGGGGGGGGGGGGTGAAGATTTCAGTCCCTCTGTCTCTCGGCAGAAGTGTCACAGCAGTCAGACAGCTGGCGCATTAACGAGCGCATGGCTGGGGATCGCAGCACAGAGCCCTGATGTCACAGCAGCCGGACAGCTGGCGCATTAACGAGCGCATGTCTGGGGATCGCAGCACAGGGCTGTGATGTCACTCGCCGGCTCAGGGCCGCGCACCAAACGTGCCGCATTAGCTGCCTTATCCACTCGGGTATTTTTGTCCTTCCTGTTATCGAGACTGCTTTTCTGATAAACAAGTGTGTACGTCTGACTCGGCAGACAGGAGGCACTGATACCCTCCTGTTTCCATGACAATTTCCCTCAACTGTACATGGAGCAGAGGGGCGTCACTCATCTGCTCTCTGTGATCCTCCCTCCAGGCACCTCCAGGAGAACTAAGATTTTCGGGACGTTCCCTGGGAACTACGTGAAGCGACTGTAGGCTCCTGGAAGCGAGGACGTCATGGACGCGTGTGCGTTTGACACGGAGGATAGCCGTTAGCGCCCGCCGGCCCCCTTTCCGAGGGCCGGTCCCGGCGACAGCTGCACCTGCTTCACGTTCCGGTCGCCGCCTCTGCTCGGGGCCCAGCGGACAGGAGTGTCAAAGGTCGTCACCCACGGTGACCGGAAGCCACTGCCCTGTAGTGTAGTGAGGTTATGACTTCATGTAGTATGTTGTTTTGAGACTATTTCATCTTATTAATAATAAGCTTTGTTGTTTTTTTGTTGATATGCAATAGCTGTAAAGAGCGAGGGAGTCAAATGGCATACCCTCTACTGAAGTGTAAACTCACAGCCTGCTCGGAGTCACTGGTAGATTGTAACCCTCCTTTGCTGTGTAACAAAGTGCCCTTTTTGTCTGTCCTTCTCTTCGTTGTTTTTCTTTGTTTTCTTTTTTTTTTGGGGGGGGGGGTTGTCCACCACATTAGCTGACATGTATTATCCTTTACAGTTTTTCAGTGACTAATGAGGGTGGGATTATTAGTGAGGATGTGTTATCGAGCACCAGTGTGTAAATTGCCCAGTCAGCAGGTGTTTGTAAGAGCTAATAGCTAGCAGGCTGCCCCCCCCCACCCCCATCACCCAGGTGCTCACTCCAGATCAGCTGATCAGGCCTGACTGAAATGTTGCCATGGCGATTTATGCCCCTTGGTTAATGGATGGTATAATACCATAATACAGAAAAACTCTGTCAGTGTTAGTCTATGAGCCCCCCCCCCCACCACACACAAAACGTCATTCAAGGGCTTAAACCAGCAGTGGCACAGTGTCGTAACTGACTGAAGTGCTCCTGTCTGCTCAGAGCAGACGGTGCTACACATGCCTGATGTGCTCTAAGTCTGTGAGCTCCAGGTCACGGACCCAAAGCGTAAACCCTCCATAGGATTAGAGAGGGCCG
The DNA here is from genome assembly GCA_026776725.1 of Gnathonemus echidnorhynchus. Lineage (NCBI taxonomy): Eukaryota > Metazoa > Chordata > Actinopteri > Osteoglossiformes > Mormyridae > Gnathonemus > Gnathonemus echidnorhynchus. The sequence goes on along the minus strand of JAODJU010000050.1, from coordinate 11,423,619 downwards.
TTGCGACGAGGAAGGTATTTAAGGGCAAAAACACAGGTGTCTTCGTCTGTGTACACTTGAGACAATGAAAAATGAGTCTCTTCCTTTTAAAAATAAGTTTTATTTCTTCGCTTATGCCAGTTGAGTAATGGAGCGTTTCTGTCTGCGCTCCGGATGGGCTTCGAAGTTAAGTGTACTAAACACTAAAGACCTTTTTTTTTATTTTGTTATTTTATTTAAAGGAGAAAAGATGTACTGAAGCTAATATAGTCACGTGTGCTTCTCCGTGTCTGACCATTGAATTCTGCTTTTACGACTCGGTGTCTGCCTGGAGGGCTGATCCAACCTCATCAGGATGTTTAGGTTTCGTTTTGGAATCATTTGGAGTTCAGACCTCCGTCTGAGGGCAGGAGCAGGCTGCAGAGTCGCCTGAGGAGTCGTGCGGGTGGTTTGCTATCGATGGAGGGCCGCCCCAAATTCGCGGTCCTGCTTTGACGACCCCTGTGAGAATGCGGCCCTCGCTGTGCCTGGCGGCCAGTGCTTCTGCCTCCCGGGCACGTGCCCTGCTCCCCCCACCACCTTCCCCTCTCTCACGTTTTCTATGTCTTTTGTATCAAGCTGAAAATCAATTAAACCCACTGATTTATAAAGACTGCTCACCCAGAGCTGCTCCGTGTGGTTTCCCTTTCCTGTCTCCCACAGTCAAGCGATTGCAATATTCTGGCTCGAATGGGGGGCTGGATTTATGCAAAAACTCAGTGTTAATTTATAAATAAATGAGAACAATCTGTTTATAGAAGCGGGAAATATGTTTGTGAGTTCATTCTCTGTTAGAGAGCGACCATCCATGTGGACTGCTTGGAACGTTGCTATGGGAACACCACATCCCCTCCTTTGTTTCTAAGGAGACCTAAAGTCCATAGTACTTTCAGACACTGTGTGTGTGTGTGTGTGTGCGTGTGTGCATGTGTGTGTGTCTATGAGTGTGCCCATGAGTGTATATGTCCCTGTTTATGTGTGTGTGTGTCTGTGTATACATGTGTGTGTGTGTATGTGTGCGCGCGTGCACACACGCGCACGGAGCTCATAAATGTATCACATCACTGTTTCTTTTCTCTGGCTGTTTGCTTTGATGGATAGTTGTATAGCTAATAAACCATATCTTCATATATTTCCCTCTGGTCATTACATCACTAAGCTTGTCTCTGGGGAACAAATAAACGGCTTGTCAGTTCAGGGACCAGCCCAGTCACGTTTGCAGGGATGATGCCCCCTCACCTGCTAAACGCACTCCATGAAAGGACTCACCTGGATATGAGTCGCACTGCCCCCTCCTGGAGATCTGTGGCCTCTTCCTCGTCTCTGCCTCTGGGATCAGTTGCCTGGGGTCGTCACCGTTTCCTGGACGGGCCCGGTATCAGCACTACGAGTGGGACACACTTCCTGCCTCTGACAGCCTTGATCCGTCTTTATTTGTCCAAAGAGCAGCTCATCCCCCGGGCGTCTATAGCAACCGGGTAAACAAACTCTGCGATCCCAGAGATGCTGGCTCCTATGCCCCAGCTGTCAGAGGCTCCCAGGCTACACGCGAAGCTTCTTAAGCCAGTTTTCAGTTAAACTGACATCCCGCGCCTGGATGACAGCTGTGATAAACAGGGTGACGGACCTCCAGGGTCTCCATGGCAACACAGAGGCGGTTCACCTGGTGCCAGCTGTCCACTACGTTGCCCCAGCGGTGATACCGTGCTCCGGGAGCCTGGGGGAATGAAGGCAGTGGGAAGCAGGTAACTTCTGGGGATCTGGCCTGACGTCCAGGTGCAAAAAGCCTCCCTGGGCCTGGTCCAGCCTGATACGCATGGAATGCACTGCCGTAGCCGCTGCTGCCAGACCGAGCTTAGGCTCCGCACCAAATAAGGGCACGAGTGATGCGGGCTGGCTTCGGGCGGGAGGATCCAACTTGGGGGGGGGAGTAGTTGGCCTCAGGCAGGAGGATCCACCGCAGAAGAGCCAGGCTGCTTTTCCCATGACCACCCCCTGCAGCACCCCCTCGTTAAAATACCTAACGCTTCGGCTTTTAGCTTCTAGCCTCTGAATGTCAGTTTCCCCCTTTATTTGTTTACAGATGAATTGCACCAAATTTTACACAGGAAAGGCAGTAACTGGAAGCATCCTTTAACAAGATGACACTCTTTTTCTTATCACTGATGATAGGCAGTTATTTAAAATCAGATTGCAAAAGCCTGTTCAGACCTTCACAACTCAAGTAAGCTTAACATTGTCACGAGGATGTCAACACACGTTTCAGCATGTGATTTAACATGCTGTCATGGTCTGGAAGGACCACATACTGTAAGATCTCTGTTGTTAAAGCATCTAAATAGCCTCAACTGCAATGACAAAGGGAGGCAATGGCGCCATTGCAGCTCAAACACGCCAAGGGAGCAGGCCAAAGTCAGGCTACTGGGGGCTCCATGGTGCCATTGCGGCTCAAATAGGCCAAGGAACCAGGCCAAAGTCAGGCTACTGGGGGCTCCATGGTGCCATTGCGGCTCAAATAGGCCAAGGAACCAGGCCAAAGTCAG
>JAODJU010000050.1:11388126-11417118 GCA_026776725.1 Gnathonemus echidnorhynchus | reverse complement strand
CCCCCCCCGACCTTAATGCCCCATTGCCTGAGTTCCGTCTGTCTGTGCCGGGGGGGGTTGAGTTACTGCTGACCCTGCAATCACGCTTAATCCCAGCAGCTCTGAGGTCCCAGACTGATGGGGATGCTCAGATTCTGGGGGGGGGCGGGTGGGCTGGTTACCCGCAGGCAATGCACACAGCACCGACTCAATGAAGCAAACGTGTGCGAGACTCAGCATTTAAACTGAGTCACAGAGTCACAGAGCCTCCGTTTACCCTAAGTGAGAGAGGAGCTGGAGGGGAACTGCTGCTCCTTTCCGCCCTGAAGGATGTCCTCTACTCCCTTGGTATCTGTTTACAGCACAGCCAGGCCCTCTGCTGCACCCTCATTCTGTCCTGGCCATAGATAGTCACAGACAAAACCATGTCACGCGACTCCAGGGACGCCCGATCCCGCAGGACAGAAAATGAGCAGCTCTTCCGAGGGTCCATTTGCAGAGAGTCACGCTGCAGGGCACCGGGTCTGTTTACTTAGCTATAATTAAAAAAAACATTTACATTATCACCCCTCCCAGGAAGGCATTGAATGCTTCAGGCAGCATGGAGCTTTCTGGAACTCGCGGCAGTTCGTAAAGAAGCCCAGGGCCCTCCACGGCATGCCAGAGTGGGCTGTCAGGGGGATCCGATGGAGAGCAAACCCAAGTCGTCTCAGCTGGGAGTTTGGGATCACAGGCAGTGACGGCGCCGTGGAAACGGCTTTGAACCCTGAGCCACGGTGCAGAGGTCATGGTGGGGGGGGGTCAGTATCGGGAGAGCAATATTGGGCTGTGGCAGCACATGTGACTGTGATCATAGTTGTGAACTGGGATGTCAGAAATCTGAGCATGAAGACGGGAGTGGGGAGTGGGGGGGAGAAATACTTTGGAAAGATGTTATTCACCTCAACGTCACTGTTTAAACTGATGATGCCACTTTGATATATACACACCTCTCCTGTTTTGGAGGGAGCCATTTACAGGCAGAGATGAAGTTCCCCAAAGGATCCTCTGCCAGCAGAACCAGACCGGCGTGTGGTTCTAAAGGGGTAAAAATCACCTGCCAGTGGAACCGGACCAGCGTGTGGTTGTAAAAGAGGATAAATCACCTGCCGGCGGACCCAGACCAGTGTGTGGTTCTAAAGGGGGATAAATCACCTGCCAGCGGACCCAGACCGGCATGTGGTTCTAAGGGGGGATAAATCACCTGCCGGCAGACCCGGACCAGCGTGTGGTTCTAAGGGGGGTAAAACACCTGCCGGCAGACTCGGACCAGCGTGTGCTTCTAAAGGGGGATAAATCACCTGCCAGTGGAACTGGACCAGTGTGTGGTTCTAAAGGGGATAAATCACCTGCTGGCAGAACCGGACTGGCATGTGGTTATAAAGGAGCATAAATCACCTGGATGTCTGGCAGGACTGTGGGCCACGGGGGGGAGGAGGCCACGGCCTGTGCAGAGGAGGACCTGGGGGGGGCATCAGAGTCCAGAGTGGGGGGGACACGGGTCCAAGCACAAGGCAGTGACATCATCATCCGACAGTCACATGTCTGCCTTGCTGAGAGAGATGGGTCCATCCAAAGACCACCCAGTTATTATCCTCAGGTCAGAGGTCACGACAATAATTTTGAGCATCTCACCCATCTCTGCTGAGATATAAAGAGCCTCGTTGCCAGTTTTTGACTGCTTAACTCACTGTATACATGGCCTTGTGCACCCCCCCCCCCCCATGCAGATTACCCCTGGCAGTAAGGCGTCACTGGCTAACCTGTGTCCTGGTGACATCATCCTGGCCATCGATGGTGTCCCCACCGAGGACATGATGCACTGCGAGGCACAGAACAGGATCAAGGACTGTAGCAGCCAGCTGAGTCTGCGTATTGAGAGGTCAGGGGTCACGGCATTCCGGGGGCTGGGCTGCAGGCACAGGGGGCGGGGGGGTGTGTCCCCGCATGATGGATGTGGGTTCTGATCCTCATTTTTGGCTCCCATCTCTCTATACTGGCCAGAAACACACAACATTCTGATGTAATGCCATCATAAGAACCTTCCTATGCGTAGATATGACTATGAATTATCTGGGTGATTATCTACTGTGTATAAGTATTTCAACCATGCGACTCACATTTTTTTCTGACATTCATAAGTTTCTCTGGAAGACAGAATCTGCCAAACTGCACAGTAAATGTTATCCAGAGGAAGGCTCTGATAGGCTGTGAGTGCTTCTGATCCACTGAGTGCCTCACCCTGTGCTGGAGCAGAAAATCCAGCCCACAAAACTCCCTAAATTCTGAGAAGTGGAGCATGCTGGGAAATTGCAGCAGCAGAGATGGCTTGGTGTGATAAAAGACGAAGAAGACTGATTTATTTAAAGGCTCGTGCATTCCAAGAGCGTGACACAGCAAAATCCTTATAGACGGTTCCGCAGTTGCCAGGGCGATGGTCAGGCCATGAACATGATCAAGGATTGGCTATGAGAGCTGAGGTGGAAGTCCAGCCATAAGTGCCTGTTACTCTGGGCTAAATTAGGAGGTCGGCTCCTCTTTATAAACCCCCCAACACATACCTCAAACATGCCAAACACATACCGAACATAAGTCAAATGTAGAATGTAATGCATAAACTGGTTGCTGGTTGTTGCAGGCCAGAGACCAGGCTGTGGTCACCGTTCGTCACAGAGGGTGACAAGCCCAACCCCTTCAAAGTGAATCTGGAGTCCGAACCGCAGGTGAGTGTGGCACTGTAAGGGATGGAGGCTGTCCTGACAGGAAGACCTGCTGGACCTGGCCTCCACAGACTGATGTGTCGTCATGGAATTGATCGTTTCTCTGATTGAGCCCGCAAGGGTTACCTTCATTCCCTGGATGACCCACAGGGAAAGGAGAATCAGAAAGTGGCTTTCCCTGGGTTCTGAAGACGTCCTGGCATTCATTCTCTAAATGGTTGTGTCTTGTCTCCAGTGCACCCTCCCTAGTCGCTCATTTCAGCCCGGCTTGCTTGTCACAGACAGGAAGAGGCCACATAGCCTGGATCGTTGCAGCTGACTGACCTTTGGCCTTGCTTTTCCCCCTTCCATGAGCTGGTAGCCATAGCCAGTAGCATGGGGTGTTACATGTGCAGTCTGTCTGATACCCCCACCCCCCCGTCCTGTAGGACTGCAGGCCTATTGGCACCGGCCACAACCGCAAGGCTCAGCCATTCATAGCTGCGGCCAACATCGACGACAAGAGACAGGTGGTGAGCTCGTCCTACAACTCTCCCATAGGGCTGTACTCCTCAGGCAACATCCAGGACGCCATGCAGGGCCAGCTGAGGGGCCTCGTGCAGAGCAAGCCCGAGGGGTGAGTGCAGGCCAACCTGTAACCTGTGACCTTGGACCTGCCAGCACCTCTCCACCCTGACAGTAGGCATGAAATGTAATTTCCTTTAAATTCCCACTAGTTGGAGGACTTTATACATATACTCAGTGGCCGGTTTATTTGGTACACATAGCGAGTGCCAGGTAGGAACCATTTTTTCCTTCCAGAAATACTTGAAAGATAGATGAGTTGTGCACTCCATAAATCTTTTCTGCACTATGTTAGCGAGCTGTTGTTTTACACTTGTGTCCTTCCTGTCAGCTTTAATGAGGCCGGCCGTCCTTCTGTTACCTCTCTTATTAACATGGTGCTTTCAGCCATAGCAACGCTGCTGCCTGCATGTTTTTTGTTTATTGCACAAGAGTAAAGCGGTGCGTGAAAATCCTTGGGAAGTGATCTCAGGATGTCTCTGATATGCTGGAAGCAGCACATCTGGCACCAACAACCACATCACCTTCAAAATCACTTGGATCACATCTTAGCTATTCTTATGTTTCAGTGATCACTAAGGAGGCTCCTGACCTGTTTGTGTTGTATGCATCCTCCTGACCTGTCTGTGTTGTATGCATCCTCCTGACCTGTCTGTGTGCTGTATGCATCCTCCTGACCTGTCTGTATGCTGTATGCATCCTCCTGACCTGTCTGTATGCTGTATGCATCCTCCTGACCTGTCTGTGTGCTGTATGCATCCTCCTGACCTGTCTGTGTGCTGTATGCATCCTCCTGACCTGTCTGTGTACTGTATGGATCCTCCTGACCTGTCAGTGTGCTGTATGGATCCTCTTGACCTGTCAGTGTACTCTATGGATCCCACTGACCAGTCTGTGTGCTGTACATATCCATCTGGTTCTGTGTGCTGTATGTATTCAGCTCTAGTTGTTTGCAGTAGTAAGCAGGTATACCCAATAAACTGGCCACTTGGTGGTTACTTATTTAGTTAAAAACATTCCTTTTCAGGGTATTGCGTGTTTCAAATGCATTTTAAACTAAACAGAAAATCTGGTTCGCATATATTTCTGATTGGTGTAATAAACTGTCAAACTGAATAACTGAGACATTAATTCAATCACAGGAACATGAAATCATCTTCCAACCATTCTCATGCAGAAACTGAATTATTAAGCTGGAAAACAGCTGACATTTAAAATCGTTCATGCTCAGTGTAATGTGGGGGTGGCGGGGAGGGGCAAGTCCGAGGCCTTGGCCCAGGATACCGGGCTCCTCGCCTATCCCTCTGCAACGGCTAACCATCCACACCTTTCTCCTCCTGTGCCTTAACCCTGCTTTCTGACCTTTCACCTCCTCTCCTCTAGAGGGCAGGCTAGCAGTGTGACGTCCGTCCCTGTTTACCCTCCATCCATGGCCCATCCTGACTCCATCTCTAACCCTCTCCCCACCTTTCTTGTGTCTTTCAGGACCTCGGCTACTTTGAGCACAAGTTTAATGTCAGGCCAAGGCCCTACACAGCGGCTGGCCAGAGCAGGTCTCCCGCTTTTAGAATAGCCCCCCTCCCTCCCCGTGCCTTTTGCATGAAGCTTGTTTTTAAAGTTCAGCAAGGCTTCAAACTGCACTGTGTGTGCTTACAGCTGCCCTTTGGCGCCCCCTAGTAGTCTCTCTGTTTAAGTGCAATGAGAACTCTCACCCCACACAGTACATAATGTCCGCTATTCAGCAGGTCTCCCTACCAGTATGATACATTATATCTGTAGATAGTATCTATACAGCAGCTGTGAGTCTCGCTCACTCCTGTTTATTGTGAGGCTTGGCAAACAGACCTTCCTGCTCCACCCATCTATCCATCCATGTACCCCTGCTGTTCCCTATGCTCCCTTTAGTGTCAGTGTGAGAGGGCATGTTTGTGTGTGTGTTTGTGGTCTGCTTGTTTACACTAATCTATGTGTGTGTGTCAGTGTGGTTGTCAGTGTGTCTGTGTGATAGTGTGTGTATCAGTGTGTCACTGTGTATGTGTGTGTGTGTGTGTGAGTATCAGTATGTCTGTGTGATATTGTGTATATCAGTGTGTCACTGTGTGTGTGTGTGTGTGTGTGTGTGTGTGTGTGTGTGTGAGTATCAGTGCGAGTGTCAGTGTGTGTGTATCAGTGCGAGTGTCCATGTGTGTGTCACTGTGTATCAGTGCGAGTGTCAGTGTGTGTATCTGTGTCGCTGTGTGTGTGTGTGTGTGTGTGTGTGTGTGTGTGATTATCAGTGCAAGTGTCAGTATGTGTGTATCAGTGTGTGTATCAGTGTGTACAAGTGTCAGTGTGTGTATCAGTGTGTGTGTGTGTGTGTGTGTGTATCAGTGTGAGTGTCAGTGTGTACAAGTGTCAGTGTGTGTATCAGTGTGTGCGTGTGTGTGTGTATCAGTGTGAGTGTCAGTGTGTGTGTAAGTGTATCAGTGTGTCAGTGTGTGTGTGTATCAGTGTGAGTGTGTGTGTGTGTGTCAGTGTGGTTATCAGTGTGAGTGTCTGTATGTTAGCATGTGTATCAGTCTGTCAGTGTGTGTATCAGTGTGTCAGTGTGTGTGTGTGTGTGTGTGTGTGTGTGTGTCAGTGTATGTATCAGTGTGTCTGTGTGTGTGAGTGTCAGTGTCAGTGTATCAGTGTCAGTGTCAGTGTATCAGTGTCAGTGTGAGTGCACACAGTGGCTCACTCCCTTCCCTTCCCCCGCCATGCAGCACCTCCCGCCTGTCATCCATCGAGGAGTCGCACGTGTTCCGCATGCTGCAGGAGGATGAGGAGGAGCCCCATATGCCCCGCCAGTCCAGCTCCTTCAAGGCCCTGCAGGATTTCGTGGACAGTGATGGTGAGCCTCTCAGGGATTAGGGGATGGCAGCCCCACCTGCAGGATGTTTGCTGTATTACAACAACACGCTAAATAACAGCCCTGTGTCAGGGCCCTGAGGCCGGGTGTCAGCGGGTGGCCGCGACTCTGGGAAAATATGCCATTTCCTGAGGCCATCGTGCGTGTTTCCCCCAGGCACCCGTCCCTTGGTCACCAGGACAGTGAAGGCGCCCGTGACGAAGCCCCCGGCGTCCCCAGGGACCCTCCAGAAGCTGCCCCTGTGTGACAAGTGTGGCAATGGCATCGTGTGAGTACCGCCCTGCGCTGCAGCAGCATGCCCTCTTCCAGCTGAGGGTCAGACAAGGGTCACATGGGCAGGGGCCTCCCAGGCTGATGTCTGGCTCCCCCTACAGGGGCACCGTGGTAAAAGCCCGGGACAAGTTCCGTCACCCAGGCTGCTTTGTGTGCTCAGACTGCGACATGAACCTGAAGCAGAAAGGCTACTTCTTCGTGGAGGGCCAGCTGTACTGTGAGACCCACGCCCGCACTCGGACGAGACCCCCCGAGGGACACGACCTCATCACCGCCTACCCCATGTAGGACCCCCAGCAGGCCGCCCGCTGCACTGCGCCACACTCCTTGATACTGACACAGTTTGCGATGCTTGTTTCCACCGAACCTGCTGCATTTGCTGCAACTGAGTAGAAAAATCATGGGGCTAAAGTGTGTTTAGAGTATGTTTCAGATTCCCAGATCGGTAACACAGTGCCCTCTAGTGGACACATGGAACCATTGGTAAAATGCCTCACCTTTTCTGCTAAGCGATGACATCAGGAACTGCCTGCAGAGAATGACACTTCCTCTCCTGGAAGATATTCTCGTGTTTTTTAAGTTGATGTTGGTTTGTCGCCGTGTCACCGTTTTCTGCTTTACAAAAGGTTCTTAGATGCTATAAAAAAGTTACCATGTATTGGCGGATGAGATTGGACAGACATTCTTAAAAACTACCGTTTCTGCAAAGAAAATTAACTTTAAAAATAGCTCACTGTTTTGTGAAAGGGCCTTAGGCTTACTTGTTTTGCCAAATCATGCATTTTTGCTACGATGATTGCACACTCAATCTGCTCGCTGATTTGTTACGTTTCACAAATACAGCTTAAAGGCTTTTTGAAAGCCCCTTGAGGTTATCAGCTGTTTTTCTGTGCCTGTGATCAGATGTTTTCTGCTGTGTTTTGCACTCTCATTCTCCTAAATAAAGAAATGTCGGGTCCAGCTTCTTATCGCCTTACTGTCCTGCAGTTGGCTCATTTCCACAGGCTCCAGCCCTCGGTCCCGCTGAGCAGAGACCACCTCAATGCTCTGTGAGATGCACATCCTATTACAAGCCCTAATAAATATGGGGTGCCCATATTTTTCTGTTTCTACTTTTAAGTATTGCTGGACAGTTCTGAATTCCTTAACCTCCTCACCACTGACATACACCTTATGGACAAAAGCATTAGGACACACCTCTCAATAACTGAATTCAGGTGTTTCATTCAGACCCATTGCCACAGATGTATAAAATAAAGTACCTAGACAGGTTTAGAAACATTTGTGAAAGAATGGATCGTTCTGAAGAGCTCAGTGAATTCCAGTGTAGTGCTGTCATAGGATGCCACCTTTGCAATTTGTGTCAGTTTGTGAAATTTTTTCCCTGCTAGATATTCCACGGTCAACTGTCAGTGGAACAACAGAAACCACATAAAGTAATACAGTGGGGTCACCGAGGCGCATAGTGAATAAAAATTGCCAGTGCTCTGTCGATTCAATCACTGCAGAGCGCCAAACTTCCCCTAGCATTAACCCCAGCACAAAGCTGCAGCTGCATGCAAACCTCACATCACCAAGCATCAAATGCAGTGGTTTAAAGCACCACCACTGGACTTTAGAGCGTGGAAACATGTTCCGTTGAGTGACAAATCACGGTTTGTCTGGCAGTCTGATGGACGAGTCTGGGTTTGGCAGCTGCCAGTGAGAACATTACCTGCCTGACTGTGTTGTGCCAAATGTAGAGCTTGGTGGAGGAGGGATAATGGTATGGGGTTGTTTTTCAGGGGCTAGGATTAGGCCCCTAAGTTCCAGTGAAGGGAATTTTTAATACTTCAGCATACCAAGACGTGTTGAACAATTTTATGCTTCCAGTTTTGTGGGAACAGTTTGGGGAAGGCCCTTTTCTGTTCCAGCATGACCCTGCCCCAATGCACAAAGCAAGATCCATAAAGACATGGCTGGGTGAGTTTGGTGTGGAAGAACTTGACTGGCACATGCAGAGTCCAGACCTCAACCCCATCAAAGAGCTTTGGGATGAACTAGAATGGAGATTGTGAGCCAGGCCTTCACGCCCAATAGCAGTACCTGACCTTACAAATGCTCTTCTGGATGAATGGGTAAAAATTCCCACAGACACACTTCTGTGGAAAGCCTTCCCAGAAGAGCGGCAGCTGTTATAGCTACAAAGGGGGGACCAACTCCATATTGATGCCTATGGATTTATAATGGGGTGTCATAGAAGTTCCTGTAGATGTAATGACCAGGTGTCCCAATACTTTTATCCATATAATGTAATAGATACACAACTTTATTCTGGTTAAATATCCCTGGCATCTCTTTAAAAGTGGTTTTAAAGGCCAAAACAAAAGTCTGTGTTGTCAGGTCCACGTGCGGCAGCTCCCATGTTGGACAACGCCAGCATGCTGTGTAGGGTTCTCTCAGTGTCACTCTTCCCCTTCCATGCTGTGTACAGGAATTTCTGCTTGGAATTCCAAAGAGGATTCTGGTCCTCCTGTCCTGTGAATCTGTGTGCCAGCACCAAGCAACAGACTTTTCACAAACTCCAAATAAGGAGCTGGAACCATGACCGGCATCCCTGATGCTGCAATAAAATCTGAAGATAACTTTTCTTGGATGAGTAAGATAGTTTGCATTAATTGACTTCAAGAACAAGTTAGGAGGATTTGAGTGGGTGTGTGGGTTTATGTGACAACACTGGGGATGACACCATTGACCAGATAAGGAACTGGTCTAAAGATCAGGAACTGGGAGAAGCACAAGGAACATACTACGTTAGAAATCAGACAATACATCTACATCAGATTGCCAAAGCCTACATAAACTGGACAGAGGTCCAGTAATTTCTTATATTAAAAGCATCCACACTACAAGGAATGCAATCTATTCACATTCAATAATTTAAACACGTGAAGGGGATGCAGATGAGTTAATTCACAACGTTGTAACAATTCGGGATTTAGTAAACGCCTCTCCTGGGATTTTTATGAACGACATTTTTCTGCTAAATATGTTACGGTCTGTAACCACTACAGGCGCATAATGTTCTCCTTTTTAGGATAAACGGTTTCGTGAACTAAACCACCCTCCTGCTGACATTTACTGGGCGTTAAAATCATACCACTCATTGTAAACCAAGTGAAACGGAACGATTCCATGACTTAAAAAACACCTGGCATAACGCCACCTCTCAGCCACTGTACAACTGCTCGGTCTCCATTGGTAAAACACGTGTTCAGTAAGGGCGCGGGAATATGACGCAAGCGAACGGCGACGTTCGCGCAAAGACACGTAAAATTAAAGTGTGAGCAGATATCTATTTGATGACCGTGCGCACCGGGGGTATTTAAAACAGTATGGTATGTGGCTTTAAACACCCGATCTGCTTCTTATGAAGCCGTGTTAAGAGTCATATGTGATTGTCACGTTATGTGTTTTTTCCTGTCTAAAGAATCACTGTATTTTCTGCCGCCGGTTCCGGCAAAATTACATATCAGGTGGCGTTTCAGACTGGGAGATTGTTCGGTGTTCTTCGCTAACCAGCTGCGCGTCTTTCAGGTCGCGTCAGACCTCAGCGCCGTCATCCTCCGGGCGAGGGGGAGTCTGGAGCTCCGCTGTCTGCTGGATGGCACCGATGGTAATCATTCTCCAGTCCCTTCAGATCGCACACAGTAGTCGGCTGGGTTATGAACGCGTTGAACAATTCTGCACGCCAATACAGGGATCCAGGCAAAAAAAAAAACTTTAGGAGCCAAATACTTTTTAAGAGCCATAATCTCCATTATATGCCAAATGTGAAATAAATAAAAAATACTTACATGGCACAGATTATCTCCGGTCTATCTCACACTGCCTTTTCTTTCTCTTATCTGAGCTATCTGACCAGTCTACCATTGCCTTCTGCATTCTTATACATAATAACATAATAATAACACAGAAATATGTAATATATAAGCAGAACAGCTGGGCTATTGAACATGAAGTGCACATACAAACATAGAAATATTAAACTTAGCCCGTAAAGAAATCTGGTAAAGGGGTGTTGCTTTCTTTTGTTGAAAGATATTACAGCCGGAAAATTAAATATAAAGTCAGCTTCACCGCGGTGTCATAAAGTTTAAAAGCCGAAATCAATTGCGGATCTATACTGCAATATTCCAGAAACTGGTTCCGAGTTTAAACCTTAACAGCCTCAGCTCGATCAGTAAGGTTAGCTTAATATGCAGTTTTCTGCATGTAATATCTTTCCATATTTGTAATAATTAAAGTGTTTGTATATGTGTGTGCACTTCACATTTAATAGTCCAGCTGTCTTGCTTAAAGTCACTGACGGTGAATGGACACCATGCAGTTATTAATAAATACGTATAAAAACTTGTATATGTAAGGTATACATGGTGTGAATCGTCCCCCATAGTTTAATGCATAAAGCTCGCCTTACAGGATGTGTTTGTATCATTTAGGTTCATACTTATTAGTCCATAAATACATTCTGTGTTTTGTACTTTAAACAGACACATATTAAACCGTCGGTTTTAATGTGTTATTTGTGTAGACGCTGTTTAATTGGTGGTAAATTAAATACATCTCATCCGCTTCAAGAATAAAATCCAAAAGTTCTGCCGTTCACGCAAATTTAAATTCACCGTCGTGCCGCCCAAAGACCAACGATTTATTCATTGGTCCTGTACTGGTTCTACTAATGTCCTAGAACAGGATCTTAGAACAACATTAAAACTCTGCTTAGACCCTTATAGAAAAGTGGAACTCTCATCCGATTAGCTATACGAGCAAGTGCACTGTATCTGAGAAGCACTGCTGAGATTCCTCTGCACGCCTCCGCGGTTCCATGCCGATTGAAAGCCGTACGCTATACGTACGCTTTTTCCCCTGCTTGTTGTAGGGTCACACGTTCAGAAAGCCGTGTCCAGGGCGTTCGAGCGTGTCCGCGCCAGGGTCACGTCCCAGGCGTTGGTCTTCAGGGTCCGTGACAGTCCCATGTTCATCTGGCCGAACAAAGGATGCCAGGCGACCGAGGGGATCGCAGAAACCACAGCGTGCAAAGACCTCCAACAGCGCTTAAGGTAAGCATGATGACGAAGGACTACGGGTCAAATGGTGGCTCCTTATTGTCTCAGTTCATATATTACATGTGTTTCACTGTTTATTTGCACGTCACTAGAATATTAAAACGAAGATCAGGCCATTTGTGGTTAAGCTGTGTAGCTTAATGGTAACACCTGGAATGACTTTGTTGTCAATCTGCATAGGTCTGGGGAGCCTGATGGCGGCAAGAGGTCGTCGAAAAAGAAGGACAAAAGAAACGGGGACATAGTGAGTGTGTTCAGTGTGTGAGTGTGTCTGTGTGTGAGAGTTATGAGTACCAAAATGCCTGAAGGAACCATTTTTATTTTCCAAGATTTGTGAAGCTGTGGATGCAGGTCTTTTGGTCAGTGCTGTGGATGCAGGTCTTTAGGTCAGAGCTTTGATCATGTGCCTGTAAGGTAGGGCCTGTTTGTGCTGGTTCATATTTCATTCTGTTAAACCTTTGCTATGTCGGCTGGCCTAGAGCGTCATCAACATCGACCTGCTGATGGAGCTGACAGAACCGGGCCGGGAAGCCGGGCCCACGCTGACCCGGAGAGAGGCGAGGCACCACCTGGCACAGATGGCACTGCCCGTGGACTGTGTGGTGACGGTGGGCATGGACGATGGCATCGGCGAGTACGTACAGACTCTAGAAGGCTTGCAGCCTGCAGGTGGGCGGGAGATGGGCGCTATAATTATGAAAATAGAGGCAATTGAAGAGGATAACTATTAGTTTATTAACTTACTTTGGACTATGGATAGACATAAAACCCTGAAAACACAAAAAAGGCAGCAAATGCTGGAACAAATCAGTCAGGTCAACAACAGATATGCCAGCTTAGTCATCCATGGAAAATATATTTTTTTATATTATTACATTTAATATACAGTAGATGTTTTCTGTATATTGTATGAATACCAGCCTCCTGCTGTTTGTGCTGTTCTGTTATTGCATCTTGTGTTGATCAGTATCTGTGCTGTCATGATTTGTAACAGTTTCTCCTTGCCTTATGCAGTGCGTTCTCCCGCCTGGTGGGGGCACTGTGCAGTCAGCTCACAGACATGGAGAGTGTTGTCCTGCGGCACATTAGTGGGACATCCCTGCTCGTCCCCCAGCCCTTCCACTTCCACCTCCCAGAACCCACGGGACTGGTCACCTTGGTGTACCCTACTGGGGTTCCTGACGCCCAGCTGGAGTCCTTCAGAAAGGCTAGTATCAATTCTGAGTAGATCCTCTGGTGCCCTTTGCTGCCACCTGCAGGACCAGGTCTCATACTACCACAGTGTCTGCATACCCTGTTTCCATGCCGAATATGTCAGTGGTGTTATCATGTGGGACCTCAGAAACCTTCCTATCCACCATGAGTGTGACTTTGCATTTGCAAGGATCCACGCACAGCTTGGTGCTGCCACTGAGGGACGTCTGGTTACAGACTTTCCTCAAGGCTACAAGAGCAGCACCCCTAGGGATTCACCTCCATAACCGCCGTGCCGCTGCTTCTTGCAGGAGATGCATGTCAGGTTCGCGCTGCCCGAGGACCGGCCCTACCTGCGACGAGCCAATGCCTACCATTTCCCGGGTGAACCCTTCAAAGACGGCTATTTAAGGAACCCGCACCTTGCCCTGAGTCACCCAGCCCTGGAGGACGCCAAGGTTAGTCCGTCTTTGCTGCGATGAGTGGACTGCTCTGCTCGGGCCGTGCCGAGAAGCCCGACCGTCAGCCCGTTCTTTTACTCCCTGTCCTATCAGCCGTTCCTGGTGCAGGGTGTGTATAGCTACCACCACTACATGCAGGACCGCGTGGATGACGGCGGCTGGGGCTGTGCCTACCGCTCGCTGCAGACCATCTGCTCGTGGTTCCAGCAGCAGGGGTACACAGAGCGGGTGGTCCCGTCGCATAAGGAGATCCAGCAGGTAGGAGCCCGTCTCGCCGGCCGCAGGCTATGGGACGAGGAGAGCCGTCACCTACCCCAGTGTGGCTCTCGCAGGCACTGGTGGACGTCGGGGACAAACCCAGCTCCTTCGTGGGCTCGCGCCAGTGGATCGGCTCCATCGAGGTGCAGGCGGTCCTGGACCAGCTGCTGGGAATCACCTCCAGGATCCTCTTCGTGAGGTGTGGCCTGCTGCTCTGCCTCGTCCTCCGTGCTGGTCTCTTAGCTCGGGTCCTCCACACGGGGAAACACTCAGTATTAACTTGCTGCATTTCCATCAAGTCGGGGGTCAGAGCTGGTGAACCAGGGCAGGGAGCTGGCCAGCCACTTCCAGAGAGAAGGGACACCCATCATGATCGGTGAGCTCTGCTCTCCCTCGCGAACATCTCGGGGATCACTGCAGGCTCTCGCTGGGCTCCCAGGAGGTCATCGAACTTGCTCTGCTAATGACTATGTGCCTCCCCCCCCCAACAGGAGGGGGTGTCTTGGCTCACACCATCCTGGGAGTGTTGTGGAGTGAGACTACGGGGGATATCCGGTTCCTTATCCTGGACCCCCACTACACCGGTGGGGAGGACCTGCAGGTCATCACTGACAAGGTACAGCTTGACTATGGCCATACACCTGAGTTTTAAGTACTGGGTTTGAAACTGTGTTATATTACAGCAGGGGTGGACAATCTTATCCAGAAAGGGCCACTGTGTATGCAAGTTTTCACTGCAACACCTTAATTACACTGCTAATTAGAGGACTGCTTGGCTGAAGGTCCTCACACCTGGGTTTGAACAGTTGACCTAATGGTGCGTTCGATCATCTCTCCGAAGTCATAAATTCTGAGGTGCGTGACATCATGTCCGACTAATCTCCCGTTCGAGGTAAACATCGTGGAACAAACATGTAGTAGATCCATAGCGATATTCTTTTTTTCGAGAGGCAAACAAACTACAAACAAACAAAAGACGCTAACAAGTGGTAAAAATCTGATATTGCATGCTAGGATACTGTTTACGGTCATGATATGGTATTCTCCAAATCGACCACGTGCAATTACATTTATAACTAATACATTTAACAAAATAAACATTTTTAAATATTTACAAAATAGAATTACTGTTGATTGTGTAAGCTGACATGATGTTACAGGGGAATCCCAGATAACAAAATTCTATCCAACATCAACATCGGAAAGGAGGCATGTTTCCGACAGGAAGTGACATTTTTCATGACGTTTTTATCCAACTTCCGACTTGGACAGAGGTAATCGAACGCAGAATAAAGGTTATTCCAAAAAGCTGCATACACATTGGCCCTTTGCAGATGAGATTGGCCACTCATGTAATACAGTATGTTTTAGTGTAAAACACCTGAGCACTTAGTACTGAGAAGAAGTGTATTGGCTTTACTGTGTTAATTTGGGGTTCTTAACTTAGCCCAGTAAGACCAGGGTTAACTGAGTTAGTTATCAATCCAGCCAGGTTCACACTTCGCAAACTCAGCTCCTGATTTAATGAATCAGTATTGTCTCATGCCAAAGTGGCCACTGTGTCGCGATTTGTCGACTTTGTCGGTCACCAGAAGACGTGCTGTTTGCCCCCAGGGCTGGTGCGGGTGGAAGGGGATGGACTTCTGGGACCAGCAGGCCTATTACAACCTCTGCCTGCCCCAGAGACCAAGGGCCATCTGAGGAAGGGAGAGCTCAGAGCGCCACCTGTGTCGGCCATCTGTAAATACCTCTGCATAAATAAACACAGCATTTCAAAAATGGAAAAATTTTATTTTTCAATGCACAGCATTCGTTTAACTGCAACAAGTTTCTTTATCGAACAGCTCATGGATTTTTTTTTCCCCCCAACCCGGAAGCATAAAATGTTAACAGTATCTGTGCCGAGTTTTACCCACTTCCGCTGGATACTTCACTGGTGGTGTCGAGTTTAGTCCAACAGAAGTTACCTGGAGTCGAACGAGACCACATTCCTACCAGCAGAGGGGGCCAGTGGCACCTGAGGCTCTTTGCAGGCCGATTTATTGAGGCACTGAGACTCGTCAGATGGTGAAAGTGATAGCAGCTCAGCCGACTTCGGCTTGGTCGGGGGTCCAAGTCTTCACACTGTCCTCGGGCCATAAGTCCCTTCAGCCCCAAGCTCCAGTGCTATCCGTTTTCACCCCGTCATGAACAGGAACTTACACAAGTCGGCTTCGAGCCGCGTGTCCACTGGGGATTGCCATGTGGGCGGGGCCCTGCTCAACTTCCACCAATCCTGTGACTTCTAGCCTGGAGTGTTTCCTCGCTATTGGAGTACCCTGACCTGAGCCGTGTCCAATGTAAGCAAACGTGATGAGGGTGGGGCTGCATGGGGTCCCCCCCCCCCCCCCCACTAATCCTTACACCAGGGCCACCCAGCTGCCCAGTCACCAGTCCCGTGCCCTCTTCCCATACTGCCCCCTATGGCTCTCTCCTGCCCTCTTCAGTCCAGCCGACACCCTGCAGCCGCTCTCTCCATCCCCTTTGGGGCCGCCAACCTGACGGCTGACCCTTACAGTCTCCAGGAGTCGCCCGCACTCCTCCCAGCCCGCCTCCCACGCCAGGTCCTCTGCAGTCTTCCCTTCGTGGTTGCAGATCCTGAACACAAGAATGTCAGCCATTAGGACTCACTGCCCCTGAGGCTATGTTATGTAGGACAGAGAGCAGAGCCAGGGATGTCGCACGCTTACCCGAGCCGAGCCTCACTGGCGACCAGCACCGCCATACACTCCACGCTGCCCGCCCGGGCAGCTTTGTGGACGGGTGTCTCGCCGAACGCATCCTGTGGACAGAAACGGCTCAGAACAGTATAGCCTGTCCTCATTTTCTAAGTACAATAGGTTCAAAAATGTCCCACTAAGATAGTTACCACATTAAATCACCACTTGGCTTTATTTTGTACTTCACTTTAATCAATCCAATTGACAAAACCTCTAGCACATGATCCATAACTGCCCTGGGTGTTTCGATCCCACCTTGGGGGAGAATTGGATGAGGTCGTTACCTGCTGGTTGGCGTCTGCCCCCGTATGTAGCAGCCAGAGCAGGCAGAGAGCATGACCCCCGCAGGCGGCCAGGTGAGCCGGGGACTGTCCCGACTCATCCCCGGTGGAGTTGACGGCGCTTCCGGCCGCGACCAGCATCCCCGGGCAGTCCATCTGAGCGGGTGGACACTTAAGGTGACTGATCGGCGTGACACACAACCGTACAAACGCATGACTCGCGAACTCGCGAGAGGCTGCAGGAAATCCCATGCAGAAACTACGGACCAGAAATCGAGCCAAAAGGACGGAAAAATGACCACAGATCAGACATCAGCTGACACATACTTTTGAAATAGTAAAAACTTGTAACCCAAACGAATTCCCATCCAAAGATGTTGTAAGATTTAATTAAACCTACAATCTGCTCAACATATTGCGAATGCAAAGATAAAATGGGTCATAGCAGTACGGATTACCAAGAAAAACGATACTGCGCTGGATAGTGTGACCAGCCATCAGGAACTGAACATCCATCCATCCATCCATTTTCCAAGCCGCTTATCCTACTGGGTCGCGGGGGGTCCGGAGCCTATCCCGGAAGCAACGGGCACGAGGCAGGGAACAACCCTGGACGGAACTGAACATTATATCGTCTAATATATACGTACAGCCGCATGTACAGCGGGATCACTGCGCAATGATTGGTAAACAGACCTTTTAAATTAAAGTAGCAGTCTAATTACGTACCTGTGAGTCTGCATCGAGTAAAAACATAATGATGATTTCTTGAGCCGGAGCATGGATGTCTGGCTGCTGGAAGGCAGAGGGGTTTTTATCTGCGCCGGGCGGACGCCCATGTTGGCCCGGCTGAGGCGGCTGTGCGAAAGCACACGTACGCATTGGCGCCGGCCAGTTTCACTTCGCGCTGTCTGTCACTCTCTGCGGGAGCGCACTCTTCATCTAAATATATAGGCCTACAATTAAGTGTAGTTATGCTATATGCATTCGACATTTTTCAGACGTCTTTTTTTTTTTTGTAATTCACGCATACAGATGAACCTCAATGATGACTGATTTATTCAGCAAAATGTAGCTGCTCCAGTTGCTCAGGACCAACACATTTGAAATGCAGCCAAAACCAGTCTCATTATAGTTTTGATTTTTTAAATTTAGTTTTTATTTTTAATATTTTCAATTTTCATTTGAAATGTAATTTAATTTTAGTTTTCGGAGTGGTTTCTATTACGTTTTATTTTAAAGTAATATTTCTGTATAGTTTTTATATATTTTAGTTTGAGTCTACCTTTCAACCACTTTATTTCTAGGGATAGTCTGCAATTGTAGAACTATTTTACGTTATCCTAAGAGAATTCTACATAAACACACAGTTCTTATGCAGGGCTACTATAATGGCCTCAAAATGGACAAAACGTTCCAAGTGTTATTAAAAGGTAGGCCTAATTAAAGAAAAAGTATCGTAACTTTAGCCAAATATGGTATTAAAAACGGCAGCGAAAAGTATTTGCCGTTTGTTTTTTTTTTTCGGTTAGTTTCTGACGCAAAATTTAAAGTTCTCGTTTAGTTTTTTTTTTGTTTTTTTTTTTTGTGTAATTTCGTCCCTTATATCAATTTAAGAAAAAAGTTTCTTATTTTCAAAAACCTCCGTCTACGATAATAAATAACCCAGGCTAAAGCAGGCATGATGTCACGACCATACTAAGATATGATCTGAGGCTGAGGTGTTTATGAATGGAAGTATGCGTGCAAAGAACTGCACGTACCGAGGTCAAAGTGCTATTCTGGGTTTCGGACACATACAAACCATGGAAAACAAATCATATAATTACTTAATTTCATCAATTTAGTTATTTATTCTTGTTAACACTTTATAACATTCTTGTTATCTAGTGTTAATGCTTATACTATAGTTACCTGTCGGTGGGCTCTTTTTCTTATTCGTCTGCACGGTTAGCACTCCCCATGTTAATTATAATGAATAATTAGGCTGCAATTGCGTTAATTCAATTTCATATCAGTTTTTAGCTGCAGCACATAACGATCGGTGCTGCGGCTTTAATTTGCGGCGCCTGCGGTTGCCAGGGAAACCGTATTCTAGAGACACCAGCGATGCCACGGCATGGAGCGAATTTAGTACGTTTTAAATGGATCAAAACTGTACAAACGCAGGGTTGCCAACTTTGGTCAGTTGGTTGGAGTGAGATTTTACATCCGAGACAAGTCTGCACACGCATTTACACCTATGTAACCGTTTTACTACATTGTAAATAGTCCGTAGGGTTTGCAAACTACCCAAACGGTTTTGATGTAGCCAATTTTATGTTTATAGTGCAATATTACAGATTTCTCGCAAGAAAAAGTAAAAAATCGTGTCACACCAGATGCGGGAGATTTGGGAACCCTGGAAACGGAGTGTCTTATAGGAAACGGGGCTTGCAGGAGGGAGTTGAATTGAGTTTTTAATGTGACTTTTTAAGGTGTGCAAACTCACTAAACAAAACACGGAAGGGCTGAGCATATGTAGGCAATATAAAAAGCAATACTTGTCGGTGTATTCATTGTGCTTTGCCCATGTGACTTTCAAGCTGCATTGTTTAGTTAATGTGGTTTTTCGTGTTGCATGTACCCAGAAATTTAAGACTGAGCAAAGTTATAATGTACATCAGTGGTTTATTGCTTATAAATGCTTTTCACTAATCCTTTAAAAATACAATCTAAATAACAATAAAATAGCCACAATTACTATACATAAAATATTGCACAACTGTTTCAATGGGCACAAGAAAAGGTCAAGGAATGTTTTTCCATTCTTTTTTCTCAACAGCATGATTACAACATTCATCATTTCACAATAACTCACTATAAATAATACCTTTCAATAGGGTCCCACCACAAACCTGTTTCTCCACAGAAGAGTTTGGCAGTTAGACTGGTTGTTTTCACATTAAAATCAAGCAAAAGTTTGCAAGGAAATTCCATGGTTCTTCCCCGTGTTTTATCCTGCCGTGTTGAGTGAGCAGGGGTAGGACACGCAGCAAAATGTAATTCTTTGTTCTTGGACCACGTTTCTTGCCTGCACTACATCCACCCCCAGGTGGTTCTGCTGGACGTCTGCTGGGTGGTGGAAGGCTGGGTCAGATGTATTCCTCTTTCAGCCTCTGTTTTGGGTTGTAGCTACTCTAGGGTCAGACTTGGTCTGCTTCTGTGCCCAGCTCTGGACACACCTCCCTGAGCACGATCTGCAGGAGTACCTGAAGGGCACACAGGGGTCAGAGGGGTCACACCAACTCTCAGAACTGCATGGGTGGCATTGGGTAACTCTAACAAGCAGTAACTGATAGGTCTAGACCTGCTTTTAAGATGAATGACTTATTTACATAAGCGACATATACTTTACAAGTAAGGTCTTCAGAAGGAACTGTTAGCAGAACTGACCATTAGGCAGCCTTCATAAAACCTACATGTGTACTTAACAGATCAGATTAGCTCTCTAGATGAGAGCCCAGAAGTTTGTAGTGTGACTCATGGAGATATGGCTCGGTAAGAAGGTTGCCTCCACTCACGTAGAGAAGGTGCTTGTTAGCATTTGCCTCCTGGAGGGCATTGAAGATCTTGATGATGCCATGCCGGGCGTTCTGCTGCCCCACGAGATTCTGCAGGGCTTCTAAAAAGGAAAGGAAAGCAAGGCAGTCACACACCTCCATCCTCAATTACACTACACTGATGACTACATTACTTATGTGACTAGCAGACACATTCGTCTAAGAGACCTACATGCTCTGAAAGCCGTCAATGAAATGGGATACGTACTGAAACACTATTACATACTAAAGGTAGCAGCAGTTCTTTTGAGAAGTGAACCTGCATTTCAGGCACTGACTTCCCTTGGTCTCCTCTACTCATCCACCCCCAAAGACAGGGGCAGATGACAAACCTTGGTTCTTTCCCCAAGCCTTTCTGAGGATCTCTCTGCAGACGTGCCATCTCCAGGCACCTCCTCAGCTGACCAGCATTGTCACGTGTGATGGACGGGTTGGCATTTAGCAGAAGCCTTGCAGATGGGAAGCGGTGTGGCCTAGCAAGCTTATTAATTACTCATTAAAGCTGCATACATTTTAGAGCGACAACTTTTAATTAAGACTGAGGGGACTTGACGACGGAGCAAGCGAAGTTGCGGCAGAATGTTCTTGGAAAAGTATCTCGTGTTCTTGCATGATGTGACATCTTGAGTGAAAAAAAATGAATATGGAATGAAGGTAAGCAACAAGGAGGCAGACATGAGAGCTGCTGACCTGGGATGTTGTCCAGAAGCTTCTGCCGGGCCCGCTCCTTGGTCTCCTGGCACTCCTGGTCTGATCGGCTTGCTTCGGGCTCTGCCAGCTTCCCGTCAGGCCAGAAGGCATCACGGAACAAGTTGATGTAGTACGTGAGCATCTGCTCGCTGAACATCCAGCTGGCCGTGTCGCGTATCTGCCTGTGGGCGTGCGAACAGGCTGGGTTCAGGAGCGAGGTGGCAGCCTCAGAATTGCATTTTGGTTAATGTCTGCAGATCTAGGAAGGCATCTACCGGAGCTCTGCTCAAGTCAAGTAAACTAAAAAAACATCAAAAATCTGAACACTCGGCTAACTAGTAAACTTTTGCCAGTTATACAAGAATGTTTAATGGAGGTAAAGGCATCTTTTCAGCAAGCACACTTGGTCTTTGAAATCATAAACTTGTAGCATTCTGTTCCTTCTATTGTGGCACCTCAATGTGGACAATAATCAGCAGGAATTGGAAACACTGTGAATGACAACCTAAGCTCCTTTCTATGGTAGCTCCCGCAAGTCCTCATTCTTACTTCCTGTTTCCTGTTCTTCTTCAAAAGGAATTGCTCTCTTTTCCCCAGAAGGGCAAGAACTGGTTCTATGCAGATCCCAACAGCATCGCTCTTATACACAATCAGGGATTGCTGGGTACTGCCATACTTACTTGTTAATTGTTCGTCCAAAGGTGACTTGAACTAGTGCAATTAGCGTCTTCCTCACCCACCTGAACACTGGTGAGAGAAATACCAGCGGTAAGAAAAGTCTTTCACAACCTCTTCAAAATGCCTTTGCAGAAACCACTCTAGCAAAGTAGTGTTTGTGGGCTTGTGGCATTTGTTTTGTCTCGCCTCAAGATTCTTGACATACTGAAAATGAAGCTTGAGAATAGCATATCGTCTCTGATTTAAAAAGTAGGGCAACATTATGAGAGCTGCGGTCCACAGCTGCCTGCCAGGATGATTCCCTGTAGACACGTTGACACCAATGGGCCCGATACTCACTGCCCCTGAGTTCAAAGATCTCTCCAATCAGCATGAAGCATGGCTCAGCCACCTCATCCCCACAGCCAAAGTCGTTGTCGTCATCTGTCTCGTCCTGCCACGTGTTAGTCTGGTTAGGGGACACCTTTGTTGAGTGTCACTTGGCAGAGAAGCCTGTGTCTGAATGTGTGAGGAGTAGATTTGTGTGTTTGTGTTGGCTTTCCTCATCTCAGAGCTCACCTCCTGGTGGGAGAAGAGGTCTCCTGGCAGCCTCTCCAGGAAGGAGGCCAGGGAGAAGGAGGTCTTTTTTTGGATGTCGATGACCTTGAGGTGCTCAGGAGACGGGCTGAGGAAGGTGTAGAGGAGCTCGCTCTGGCAGAGCCGCTCGTCCGCCAGCATTTTCTGAGCGGAGTGAAAATAAGCGTGCCTGACCACACAGGAGAGCCAACGGATGATGAAAAGTTCCTATCCGCACAGTGTCAATATAAATATCAGGTTAAGCTGGTATGACCTGGGGTTACAAAGACCTGGGGCCTGTTTCATGAAGCAGGATTTCTTGCTTAACCGGATAACTTAAGGTAGTCTGGGCTAAATAGACTTTATTTTCATCCACTTACATTTGGCCCAGGCTACCTTAAATCCTACAAGTTATCCAGCTAAGCAAGAAATCCTGCTTTGTGAAATAGGCCCCTGGTGATATGGCTGTTTGGCCTCTCAGAGTCGGGCATACAGATGAGCTATGAACACTGGCATGAAACCGAAAAATGAGCTTCCTCACAAGGCACATGTGCACTCCTAGGTATCCATGCTGAAGAGATCAGCTGCGTTTCTCTCACCTCCAGGAAGGCATTGAGCTGCCCTTTGGATTTCTCCAGGAATTTTAGGTCTATGGACTTAAATGGCAGCTTGCTGAGGGAGGGCAGTTGAACTTTTTTCAGTGATGGGAAACACTAAAGGGAGAGAGAACCAGAGACAACCATGTCATTTTTTTTGAAGTCATAACAGCTCTGATTATCCCACGGGGCTGTGTGACTCATTCCGTCGCCACGGCAACATGACATCACAGCCTGTGGCGTTTCTAAAGCGGTGTGTGGACCTCAGCAGCCTTCGAAATGACTGCATATGTTGCTGGTGATCCAGAGTAGCTCCTGTGCTGGTAGTAGGCTGCAGGTCCCCCAACTGAAGACTGGGCTGATTTTGGAGCTTGTTTGCTGGAGGTTATTCAGAGGGACTGGTGGGTGGTGATGAAGGACATGGGCTTGTGTGTTGAGGGTATCTGGGGGAGGGAGGTGGGATCAGCTGAAGGACGAGTACCTCTGTCAGCTTTCGGTGCAGAATCTGGAAGTCGTTCAGCTTCCGTGACACGACCCAGTGGTTTTCGTCAGTCTCATCAGCCTCCATCAGGCTGACAGTCAGAGAGTAACACGGGACCTGATCTCCATTCTCTTCCACCAACTGTGAGACAGAAGACAGCATCATGTTTGTGATTTGGTTGGTCCAACAAGACCATCTCCAACCAACAGATACTACAGATCTAAAGACCAAAGTCGTGCTAAACCATGCTTAATATGTGTCCCAGCAGTCAGAATTACTGCTCAGCAAATAACGATAAACTATTACAAAATTAAGAATAAAAACACAGGAAGGAAGGTTCTGGAAGACCGATATGTTTTTGATTCTCACACAGATATTTTATTTTATGTGGAGTTCACGCTTCAAATGAACACCTACAATGATGGGCATCTCAGTCCGTTTGCTGCATTACACTAATTAGCCCTAAAAGCTTTTGAGCTCCTGTTGACGCTAAATGTGTCGGAGCCACTGCATTGACTCACAGCTGAAATCAATAAAAAGAGGAGTTCACCCAAACAAGTCTGTCTCCCAATACAGTGGTTAAGCATCTGGCTACAGCAACAATTGTTTTGAAAATACCAGTCTGCTCACTTCCCCACTGCTGATGGCTGCCCTCCACCTGCCCAGGTTCTCACACCACCAGTCAGTGCGAGAGACATGCTGCTGTAGCTCACTCTGCTCCTTCTCCATGGCCGCAATCTCCTCCATCAACTGGCACACAATCTACAGGGAGAAGACACTGTAACTTTGGTTCTCCACTGTGAGCAGCCTACAGCCCTTGATAGAGAAGTGGTTGAATTCCCTGCTCCAGAGATGTGTGAGGCACCACAATGTGGTAGCAGTCTTAGGGAACGTCACTGTCATGCACTGACAAAGGTGAATCATGTGCATCCAGGGCCAGAGCGCCTTGTAGCCTCGTACCCTCGTACCTTTTTATCTGGCTTGGGAGAGTTCTGGACGGAGCCCAGGGCCTGCATCTTGTACTCCAGCTTGCTGTGGAGCTGCTGCAACGTACTGGTGGCGTAGCTAACTTGCTCAGTGAGACCATCCAGCAGCTCCTCTCCACTGTCGCAGACCTGACATCGTGCACAAAGGAAAAGCTTTGGCTAGCGTAATCTGAACAGCTTCATATTCACAATAGGGGGATGCCATTGGTAGGCAGCTCACGGTCAGCTGTATAGCCTGCTGATTCATGCAGTATAATCAGATGGCTTTGACCTGGTCACATGACTACGTGGTTCACAGCTTGAGGTGTCCCTCGTCTGTCCGTGTCCCTTCCCGTTCCGCCCGTTTTTCCACTTCTCTCCTCACCAACTCACCGTTTCATCGTTGTCTTCAAAGCTGGACTGCGAGCTGCCATGCTGCTCCTGGGGCTGCAGGAGCTTCTCGCACAGGTCGCTGACCAGGAAGGACGGGTAATATCGCTCCCTCAGGCTCTCAAACACGTCCCCTTGGATCCTGTGAATCACGTCGGTTCCCCGGTTCCCCACCAGCGTCTGCTGCAGCTCTTTGTACAGAGCCTTCTCCACTGGGATCTCCTTGCTTTCCACAAAGTACTTCTGGTAGATTTCTCCCACCTGCTGTGGGACCTCGCTCTGGCAGTCATAGAAAACGCAAGCAAGGCAGTCGCTCATAGGCGGCACACAAACCGCAGACACACGGACGCCAGAGCAGCCCACACGGAGATAATGTTTCATGTGTGATGCCTCGCAGGCTAAACAGTGTTCCTACATGTCGGTAATTATCCAACGGTTGCGACAAACATCAGCAAAGAGGCCAGCTGGCTCTGCCTCCACATTAAAAGGCTTAAAACACTGTATGCCGGAACACAGACCTCTAAGGCTGTGTAAATGTCAGGAGGAGCCAGTCGTGTGTGTGTAGGTATGTAATTACCGAGCCTAATGTGCTTTCAAGGAAAAAGGAATTCCCCTCTAACACGGGGGGGGGGGGGGTCTTCTTGCTAAGCACTATTGTGGAATTTTATTTCACCGTGTAAAACTTGTAGCCTGGGTCAGTCCCTACCTTACTGACGGTCTTCAGCATCTCCACTTGCTCCCAGAAGCTGATGAGGGCCCGCTTGTCCATCCTTTCCATGTAGATGTGAAATTGCTGCCGGTACATGGGGCTAGACATGATCTCCTCAAATTGGAGGATCTGAGAACATCAGAGGCAGCGGCTGAGGTAGTAATGTATACTATTACACATATGCACACTGTATAATAAGGTATACTATTACTCATAAATATGCACACTGTATAGTAAGGTATACTATTGGTCAAACATATGCACACTATATAGTAAGGTAAACTATCACTTAAACATATGCACACTCTATACCTTCTACACTTTTGGAGTAACCAGGTGCACATTTCACTACATGGGGTACTTGTATACATACATGACAAATAAAGGAATCTTAGGGACTCTGGGACTGTATTTCCTGCTGTCATGCTTTTACCGTTCCACCATTGCCATTCACAGAAGAGGGGAGAGTTATGGCTTTTGGCATAAGACATTGTCAGCTATAAAACCCATCGGTAACACTTTCTATGAATGCCAAGTCCATAAGAATCTATGAAGACATTCATAACACATTATAGTACATTCACAAAGCATTATATACATGGTTATGAATATTTATGAAAACACATGAATTAAAGCCATGATTATTTTCCATTATGAATGCTCTCATCTATAATGCACTATAGATACCTTCATAATATAGTACAAAGTATCCTTAATGCTTATACCAACCATTATAATGCATTACGAATGTTTGCATAGTACATTATAGATGAGAGCTTCATTGGAGCATATGAAGTTTTACTGTCAACACTATAATGTCTTATGACTGCCAATAGAAGATGCTGTAAAAAACGTGGACTGGATTTGTACTTTTTGGACCTGAACTTCCCACCTCTGCATATCTGGGTTGGAGACTTCTGGCACATTCCCTTGATCTCTTCTGGGTCTTTGGGATGCAGAAGCTAATGCGGTGAGTGTCCCCGTAGACAGCCTTACTGGCAGAAACGTGCCTTTCCTGTGCCGACGTGGACGTCCTCACCTTCTGGCCCCGCATCCCGTCGAGCTCGTCGGTGAGCCCGTCCTCCTGCTGCTCGTGGTCGGGGCCACCCAGCAGCCGGATCCGTCCCTCGCAGCACCGCTTAGCCACCGTCAGCTGGTTGATGTAGCGCTTCACGTTGCGTGCCCTCAGCAGGTCCACCTTCATGGCCGTTGTCTCCTTCCCTCTGCTGTCTACACAGGGGTTGGGTGGCATCATGACCGGAGACACATCACTGCTAATCCTCTTTAGTTACTTACCAAGCTGCTTTGGTGTTATTCATTCAGGTAACGCGCAGTTCTACTTTGCACTTTTTAGAGCCAAATATTTTACTGAAGAAACCTTATTATCATATTCATATGGAAGTAAGTTATTTAAACGTGTTACCAATATTCTCCCTTTCATTTAGCAGTGGGAGCACTTCAGCAGAAATGTAATAAAGTGGCAGACAGGGAAGGGAGAGCCGTAAGATTACCTTCGGCTGTCTGAGAACGTGCCTGTCTGCATTTCCCTATGCATCGTCAGCGAGGGAATCTACGCCGGGCACATTTCTGTCACACAGCACTTTGAGACAAACAAGGACCCACCCGTCTGTATTGTTGGAATTTAATTTCCATCACAAGACCAGGCGTTTAGCGATGCGGGAACGGGTAGGTCAAAGGTCAGACGTGCAGAAGCCCGTGTGCCTTTTTACGGATGACCTTTTGGTATTTAAATGACACGCCCGAATTAGGCGGCGTCTCAAATACGCTGTTCTGAAAGCATCAGCCAGTCCTTTTTTGGGTTCGCAGGGGAAGGAGGAAAGGGCCGGTGGGCCAAGAGTAGCCGTTTATGTATGGGCTGTACTCACAATGCCGCTGAGTTACCGTGACGTGGAATTTGTAAGTATGGTCGGGTTTACCGGAATACGGGGCTGGAACCCTGAGTGATTCCAACCATAATGATCACTGCATTTCGGTTTAAGAATCTGAGAACTTCTCAGGACTCTGCAGCCACAGTGTCGGGCCACTGGAGCAGGCCGGCATCCTACCTCTCTGTTTCTTCAGCTGAGGCAGGTTGCTGATCGTCGTCGCCTGGACGATCTCCACGACAATTTGGTACCTATGGAAACAGATCTGTAATTGGCGGCGGCCAACGCGCCAACATACCCCTGAGACATCTTGGTGGAAGGCATAAGTTTCCATGGCATGCGGGTACGGTAGGTATGCTGGGACAAACGGGCACCATGGTGAGGATGAAGCAGAGGGAGGTGGGATGCCAGTAGGCTTCGAATGTGCGAGAGACTCCCAGACAAACCGGCTCTCGACCGAGTCCACTAGACTGAAGAGCACTAGGTGATTCTAAGCCGTAAGACCATCCCTGTGCCTGCTTTCAGTGCTATGTAGAAAATGCTACCAGGTCTGTGCTGGGGGGCACGTTCAGGTCCAGCGTTTGCATCACATGGTGACCAGCGGAAGAGCATCATGGCATGTCAAACCGTTACTGGTAAGAGACTTTGCTGGGGGAGAACTGGGCTGATCGACTGTCTCTGTCAATCCATCTTCTATGACAGGCCAATAAGATGGACACATACAATTAGCAACCAGATGAAAAAATATGCAACTATTATACAGCTGTCTTGTACGTTTAACTCAATCGAACACTTGGTTTTGTTCAGTTTTGAAACTAAAAATCCTAAGTTGCTCATAATATTCTGCGCTTACCTGTAAGACATATTCTTCGGTATCTTTCGACAGGCAGTGGTTACTATGGCAACATCGTTTCAATCTATAATTAAGAGTGTAATCACCTGTTATCTGTGATATTCCACAGGTTGCGTGAGTGAGCAGCTCATCTTAAAGAAGGGAGCTCGGCAGACAGCGCCTGCTGAAAGCAGAAGCCCCCCGCACCTCCACGCTGAGCGGGACCTCTATGCAGACCTCCATCCTCCCTGGGCTTTACTGCTTTCCTTACATCTCATGGCACAGACCAGCCGACCCTTTCTGTCTGCTGAGACTGGCGACGCGCTCGAAGCTTGGTGTTGCCATGGTGACGGCATGCTGCCCCGAGAGTTTGTGGCCATCAAAGGAGGGTGGGCCAAGCAAGGCCTTGTGTTGAAGCTGGCTGCATCAGCATGCACCTCTACAGCTGTCCATATGCAGAAAAGTAGCACCCCAACTGATGTTAAACCCGTTACCATTGTGATGGCAACTTTCTCCCTGCATAGTTGTCATATTAATGCTCTTCCAAGGCCCTCATGCTTATTCCCAACATCTTTGCCTCTTGCATTCCAAAACCAGGGCTCCCAAATCTACGATGCCGTGGCCAATCTCCTTTCTGCCTGTTTGGCAAGTTTCAAAGTCCCGTCTGCTGCCATAGCAGGAAACAGACACCAGCTGCCACTAGAGGCCTCACTTTACCATGGCACGGACTCGGAATTCTTCAAACGTACTGATGGATTGCCGGGGCCTATGGTGGAGCAGCATTGGGTGGGGTCTGTTGACAGTGGGTGGGGCCTGTAAACAGTGGGTGGGGTCTGTGGATGATGGGCGGAGCATGCGGACGGGGTCTGTTAGCGATCGGTGAGGCCTGAGGACAGTGGGGGGAGCTGGTTCTCACCTCAGCTGCTTAAGGAATTCAATGTCAGAGCTGCTGCCAATGAGCTTGATGAAGTCCTCGTAGGACGGGGCGTAGGTGTAGGCCTTTCTGTGTCGCTCGCTCAGCTGCTCGCGCTGTTCCAGCTGGGCCAGCAGGGTGCGGTTGATGTAGTCAGGGTCACTAAGTT
>JAODJU010000050.1:11306849-11322517 GCA_026776725.1 Gnathonemus echidnorhynchus | reverse complement strand
TAACATTGATCCTGGTGGCGACTATTCGTATTGACGCGGTAGCGGACCATAATGGTCATAGAAGTGTTATGAAGGCAATACCCCCCGATTATGGAGGGGTAATTCACACTCTGCCCTGGATCCTAAGTGTGGTGGTGGGGGGGTTTGAAGCTGTGTTTGAAGCAGCCTTGTGGTCCAGCTCAACGCCACCTCCTCGCTGCAGCTCGCTGGGCTGATGGCATCTGCTGCAATCCTGCTGACCAGCCATATGTCTGTGTGGAGAAAAGTGCCAAACCTGTTTGGTTCATTACTTCCTAATTTGCTTGTCCTGTCCTGTAACAGGTTGTGATACCGTGTATGTGTGTGTGTGTCTTCCCGTAGCCACCATCTCCACGGTGCTGTGTGACGTCCCAGACAAGGTCCGGCTCATCCTGGACTGTGTCAGTGGCAGGGAGCACTCTGTCAAGACGCTTATTGTCATAGAGCCCTTTGAGGGCGACCTGGTGGCCAAAGGCAAGAAGTGCGGCATCGAGATCCTCAGTCTGAAGGAAATGGAGGTCTGTGCCAGACTGACGGCGGGATGGTGGACTGGGTCGGGTGGCACGGGGTGTGGTTCTGATATAGGGTAGAGGTTGATTTAGAGGTTTTTCGGCATGCACATGCAGCGTCAGGGGGCCCGGGGGGGCTGCATGATGGGGCCAGTCACATGACAGGTCAGAACCCCCACCCCATCCCACGCAAATGTTTCTCGTACGTCAAGGTGGCCTCTGGAGCCAGGCACCATCTCTGTAAGCTTGTGGCTCCTCCCTGTGCAGTCGGGTGGCGTCCCGATTCTTACCAGCATACATTGGCCATGTGGCCAAACTGCTTACTGTGAATTTCCTCAGGGAAAAGAAGTCCTGCTGCAAAAATGATTGGTTTTTTGTTCCACAAACTGTTTAGAGAACGGTGCCTTCTTATGAAATAAGTTCCAGAAAGAATGGTTGCATAATCACAAATCCAGTAAAAAGTCTCTTTTCTTTTTCTTTCATTCCCTTTCTTTCTTTCAGAGTATCGGCATGGCCAATCACAAGGCCCCGCTGGTGAGTATGACCTGGCTGACCCTGCCTTCACTGCCATGTGACGTGGTATGCTTCTGGCCACTGAGGTCTGTGTGTTCTCCTGCAGCCCCCCAAACCTGAAGACTTGGCCATCATCTGCTTCACCAGTGGAACCACCGGTAAAAACTGCTAGAATTTACATGCTTGCTCTCAGACTGCTGCACGTAATTTCACACTGATACGTGGTTTTTCATGACGCAGTTGTAAACAGTGCCGGCCCTGTCTGCTGTCGATAAAGCTTGTTTTGAATGAGATTTGATTTTGAAGGTGGGGGGGGTCATCTCGTTTTGTCATCCAGGAAACCCAAAGGGGGCAATGCTCACCCATGGCAACATCGTGTCCAACTGCTCTGCCTTCATCAGGACCACCGAGGTAACTAAGGACCTGGGTCATGGGGAGTTTCATAGTATGTGTACTTGACAGTACAGTGGTACCTCAGAACTCAAATTTAATCCGTTCAGACCTCCGGATTGAATCCTAAAAAGTTCGAGTTGTGATCGAATTTTCCCAATAAGAAATAATGGAAAACCAATTATTTGGTTCCCGGCCCCCAAAAAATTACACCTTGTTACGTCCCCTGGCTAGTCTAGGGGGTTGCAGGGATGAACATAAAGATGGATAGTGAAGGAGGAGCCAAGATGGTAAATTTAAAAGGTTTATTTAAGGCAGGTGATGAGATGTAGGTTCAGACTGAGGTATAACTTCAGGGAGAGCCAAGGCCAA
This sequence comes from Gnathonemus echidnorhynchus, assembly GCA_026776725.1. NCBI lineage: Eukaryota > Metazoa > Chordata > Actinopteri > Osteoglossiformes > Mormyridae > Gnathonemus > Gnathonemus echidnorhynchus. Next base: position 11,320,715 of record JAODJU010000050.1, on the reverse strand, counting down.
CATAACAAACAAAACATCCCTGATGTAAAAATAAAATAAACTTACCTAACTCCAAAGAAAACAAAATATACAACCTATAACCCTAACCTACCTACAACACATAAACAGGAGAAACCGGGATGTCAAAACAAAAGGGCAGCTCTCCCCTACAAGCAGTCTGAACATGCACATACCAGTCACAAAGGCATGCAAGCCTGCACAAGTATGGCAACCAACATGGCCAGAGGGCCCAGAAACACAGCTCCATAGGCCTTAAATAGGGCTCTGCTAATTAACAATTAGCTGGACTCTGAGCAGCATCCAATCAGGACAGAGGAGGTGGAGCCTAGACAAAACAAAAAGTTAGTAGGGAGAAGAGACATCCTCCTGGGGGATGTAACACACCTAAATATGTTTTTTTATCATTTAAACGCAAAATGAACCAGATAAAACAAGAAGAGCAAATACTGTACTAAACACATCTAAGCACATTTATCAAAATAGTAATATGTAAAGTAAGAAAATAAATGTATCCAAACAATGTGTAAAGTTAAAAAAAAACAATGTGTCCTGCACTGATCGTCCACTCGTTCTGTGTGCCACGCCCCCTCGTTAACCTCGTGTGGAATCCCCGTGTGATCAGCTGTTTCTGGTTGTTTTCATTAGCCTTCTGTATTTTGTCCGCGTTTCAGTTTGTTTCCCCAGTCTGGTCATTGTATTGTCCGTCTGCGGTTTGCCTGCCTTACCTGTAATTAAACCCTGTATTCCCGATACCCTGACGTCTGTACCTTTGTCTCCGTTCCATCCCCGCTCGGCACAACAATATTATTATAATTAATTGTATTAATGGTTTATTATTAATATTAAAATAATTAATAAGAAATCTTTAATTTTAAATGTATTTTATTATATAATAATAATTACCGTTATTGTCATTGTCTAAATGTATTTTTACTGTCTAAATATTTGTATTCAGCTAGTATAAACATGCACGATGCTATCACAGCGAATGCGAGGCTGAGACTGAAGCGTTACCCTTTCCGCTGAGCGACGTGCCGCGTGACTCATTTCCCCATGCGTACAAGTTATCTTAGGTCGGCGTTCACAGTTTGACTTCTGAGATTCAGATCGAGTTCTAGGTAGTTCTGGCTGGTTCGACTTTTAAGAAATTCAAGTTGTAATGAGTTCGAGAACTGAGGTACCACTGTACTTGTGTTCTCGTGCCCTCTTTTACATTATCGTTCATTGCTGAAGACTAGTTCCAATACTCAAGAACAGAAGTACAGAGGAGGGTAAAAATCCCCGGATGTTGTTCTTGCCCCACTCCAAATGTCAAGGATACATTGGTTGCATCCTCGCCGAACTAAACCAATCCCATGATTCATTGCGTCCCAAGTTCGTTCTTGGGAGGTGAGTTAGTAAGAACGCTCTTGCCACGACCTCCAGTCTTTGCGTTCTTGGTGTTGAGAAATGCCCCAGGTCTGCGTAGGGGCTTTCGCTTTGTGCCGTTAAGTGGCGGAGGTGGCAGATCACGTGACCGCACACCTTGATGACGTGATTCAGGTGGGATTGGACCCCCCTGTACTGCTTGGCAGGGGTGGGTCTGTCTTGTTGTCTACATCCGTGTTCTGATGGGCTGGCAGAGCTTGTCTCTGGAAGGCACACGGGCCATGTGTCCGCCATGTGACATGGGGGGCAGCGGCTGCAGCTCTGTCCCTATCAGGAGGGCAGCTTTGCCCTGCAGCCCCAGCCTCCATCTTCTGGCTCATCTGCTTCCCTTCTTCCCCCTTTTTCATTCATTCCCTCCCTCCCTCTTTCCTTCCCTCCCTCTTTCCTCTCACCCTGTGATTTCCCAGGAACAACTTCATCTGGACAAAGATGATGTCCTCATCTCTTTCCTGCCGCTGGCCCACATGTTTGAGCGCGTGGTGGAGGTGAGTGGGGGGGAGGAGCGCTCACACACACACACACACACACACACACACACACACACACACACGTGGCTCCACGCAGATCCCAGCAGTCACTGCCCTGGTCCTCGTACAGTTAAGTCAGCCTGTGACTGACAGTTACAATTGTGTCCATACTAGGTCCAGTTCAGGACTGAATGATGGATTTTGGTGGCGACACCGTGTCGGACAGAATACGTAGTGATGCAGAGTTTACCACCCTTTCTCAGAGAACACAGCACTTTCCAGTTAAAAGGCAGAGCTAACTGCAGTGCATCACACGTGTGTTAGCTATCTTTAGGATGTTTACGACTCACAAACAGTGACCTCTGGTGGTAACAGGAGTGTATGACAAGCCATAATTGTGTATAATAGGGCTATTCAAATCACGGTCCTTAAGGGCTGAGCATTGCTGATTTTACAGCCTTCCTTTACCTGTGAGCCAGGTGTGAAACAGTAATTATTAAGCTAACTGCCTGGGAGAACTGAAAACAAGGCCTGGATTTGGAATCGAGGGCCATATTTGAATAGGGGGGGTGTGTAATATAGACTATGAGTGCTTTTCCACTGCACCAGGTACCGTAATTTTGTTACTTTGAGAAAGTTTTCCAACTGGTAAAAACTGGTATCAGCACCGAATGACATCACAATGGGAGGTGGAGTATTTTATACTGAATTTGAAAAATGGCTGTAGTATATTATAGGGCTGGACATCGCATGTTATGCACATGCAGTTCTTACATCACCAGTCAGCTAGATTAAGATCAAGCTTTCTTACTTTCAATTCTGTATATGGACATTATAGCGCAGAGAGTTTCGCGAAATCATTTTTAACTCTTTGTCATAGGGGAAAAAAAACCTTAGCAGCTTAGCACTTTTAATTATTATTCCTTTTATACATTATGTAATATATGCTTTTGCATGAGCGCCACATGCGCTGTCTGAGACAATGACAATCATTTACATCCTTGCTATTAAAATCAGTCTTAGGTGGGTTTGTGAGAAATTTATTAACTCTTTTTTTGCTTTATAAATACCCCAATATTTTTTACAACATTGCGAGGGCAGCACGCTGTATGTATATTAAACAAAATACTTTTTAAATTTCTTGTCATGCCATCCTGATATTTTTGTTGTATCTGTTCTTCCGGCCAGATTGCAATTTATTTTCTTCGTTTATCGTTGTTTTCTGAGTAACTTTTTTCAAGACACCAGTTGTATTGTGTTTCAGTGGCAAGCTATTTGCATAACCAGTTGGCAAAGAAAGCCCACCCCACCCCAAAGTACTGAAGTACCAAAGAAGTATATCAATTGGTTTGGCACTTTAGGTACCAGAACTTTTGGTACTGGTACTCGACTAGAAATCAATGGAAAAGGGAAAGTACCGAAAGTACAGTACGAAAAGTACAGTACTTGTTAATAATAATAATAATAATAATAATAATACGTTTTATTTAATGGCGCCTTTCATGACACTCAAGGACACCTTACAGAAGCTATGTGCATAAACATAAAACATTCCCAAAGTAGACAAACATTAACAAGGTTGTTGTAGTGGAAAAGTGCCCTATATGGTTATGACACCAGTTGTGAGTTCAAAAACAGGATTATGGTGACACCCCCAATCTATCTCTTGTCTCTGGGGCTCCCGACATCCCTGTTTGTTCTCCCAGTCCAGCCCACTCCTGTCCCTCATTCATTATCAGAAAATTGACCACAGGGCACATTATTGGATTGGATGGGATTGGTCAGATACGGTCACATGATCTCTCCCTGCCTCCCTGCTCCACTCCCAGGGTGTCTGCCTGTCCTATGGTGCCAGGATCGGCTATTTCCAGGGTGACATCCGGCTCCTCATGGACGACCTGAAGACGCTGCGGCCGACCGTGTTCCCTGTGGTGCCCCGGCTACTCAACCGCATGTTCGACAGGGTAATGTGTGACTTCCACCCTTATCTGGGGCAACAAGCTTTGTTAGTATCATCTGAATGCTACATGCTAAAGCCGCCCTGGGGTAAACGAGACCCCCAGGAACTCGCCAGTATTTGGGGCTGCTGCCTTGTAGCGTCACCTGGCTGCGCCCAATGATTCCACTGATGCAGCCCCTGCTCTGACTTGCTGTTCGATCCCTGACGTAGCCGCCCTGCCCTCCACGTGGCGCATGCCAGCTGCCAGACTGTCCACGCAGCGGCTGTGCTGTCACGGGCATGCGGCCCTCGCACAGACCCGCCTGACAGAGGCTTCTCCCCGCGCAGATCTTCGGGCAGGCGAACACACCGCTGAAGCGCTGGCTCCTGGACTTCGCCTCGCGGAGGAAGGAGGCAGAGCTGAGGAGCGGCGTGGTGCGGAAGGACAGCATGTGGGACAGGCTTATCTTCAGCAAAGTGCAGGTGAGCGTGGAGGCCGTCACCACGGCAATGCGCCATCCGATCACGCTTCACGTGACATGCACTCCCAAAGCTGGCAAGGGCGTGACCCTCAACCAATCAGCTGCCTCGGTCTACCTGAAACCTCGACGCCTGAAAGTGCCGTTGCTATGCAAATCCCCTACCACAGACGGTTGATGTATCTGGATGCAAGTGTGTGTTTCACAATCATCATTAGTTTGTAAGTTAGAAATGGGTGGAAATTAGTGGGTGTGTATTCTTTAGTGGTAGTTTTAGAAATTTTAGAAAAATGTTTGTGGTTAGTATCAGTAGTTTAGTGTTTTAAGCAGTGGTTCTTATGTTAGTATGCTAGCTTACATTAATTTTTGATATTTATCCAATTGAATCCTTTAGATTGACGTCTGCTTCATGTTATTCTGCTTTGCTGTTGTGGTACCGTGACCCAGAGCAGGTGGTGATAGCTGTCTAGGTGCAGTAGGAGGCGATAGCTGCTAGAGCAGTTATCCTCTGAGTAAGGTTGGAGGACACAGGAGGCCACACGGCTCGGGCGGCTGGACCAGCACTGGTCCCATATGAAGGGTAGCTAGTTAACAGAAAATAAAAGATAAAAAACAATCATGGGTTACAGAAGTTTTGATTTGTGGAAACCAAAGTCATGGGTTGGTGCTGGGCGGACGCCAAAGGTAGGGCAACCAATCAGAAATATAAGTCGACCAGGGGGGGAATCAAGTTATTCATGCCCTAACCCATGAAATGTGATTTCCTCATTAATAAAGAAATGATGATTGACTAAAGAAATAAATAGAAATCTGAAGATGCACACTTTTCTTTCCGTCTATAGGTTTCTTCAGCTCGGGTGTCGTTTGCCTCACACAGCGCCCCTCAAAGTCTATGTACGAAGAAGGACTTTGGCAGGTCACATTTAATGGGAGGCTTTGTTCTCTCTCTCGCCCCCTACAGGCCAGCCTGGGAGGCCGTGTGCGTCTGATGATCACGGGAGCGGCACCTGTGTCTCCGACCGTTCTGACTTTCCTTCGTGCGGCGCTGGGCTGCCAGGTCAGTGGGAGGCTCAGGTCCCTTGGGGGAGGGGGCGGATGGGGGACACAGCACAGGTGCATCATGGGTATGAGGTTAGGTCTGTCTGCTCTCTTCTGCAGTTCTATGAAGGATACGGGCAGACTGAATGCACAGCTGGGTGTACGCTCTCAATACCGGGGGACTGGACTGCAGGTAATACGCACGCAGACACGCACCCCCCCATGATTGTGACAGGGATCCACAGAGACACTGGGGCCTGGTGGCTAACCTTTCTTGTGCCCCCCCAGGTCATGTGGGTGCTCCCCTGCCCTGTAACCTGGTGAAGCTGGTGGACGTGCCGGACATGAACTACTTTGCTGCCAACGGGGAGGGAGAGGTGAGGCCTATGGGACGAAGGTGGCAGAGCCAAACGCATGGGGGTAAAAGCAGGCCTCCAGCATATTTATTGATAAGTCATTAAAGCAGTGTTTCCCAGCCCAGTGCTCAGAGCCCCCAGGCAGTGCAAATTTTTGCTCCCTCCAAGCTCCCAGTCCTCAAGTACACTGAAGACCTGCAGCAAGCGTTTTGGGAGCTGGAAGGAAGCAAAACTGTGCACTGTCTGAGAGTTCCTTAGGACTGGTCTGGGAAACACTGCTTTGAAGGTGTAAAATCACAAAGGGGCTTCTGTGGCTGGGTACAAAGCAGCAGTTCTGTTTTGGGTAGGTGTGCATCAAAGGACCAAACGTCTTCCAAGGCTACCTGAAGGACCCGGAGAAGACGGCCGAGACGATTGATAAGGACGGCTGGGTCCACACTGGCGACATCGGCAAGTGGCTTCCGGTAAGATTAGACCCACTGGTGAGGTGTCTAATCACAGGGTCCCTGGTACTGAGCTTCCCTCCCTCCTGCCCGTTCAGAACGGCACCCTGAAGATCGTGGACCGGAAGAAGCACATCTTCAAGTTGGCACAGGGCGAGTACATCGCGCCCGAGAAGATCGAGAACATCTACATCCGCAGTGACCCGGTGGCCCAAGCTTTTGTTCATGGGGACAGCTTGCAGGTGGGGGACAACATCCAGTAATGACTACCCTGAGCACTGGGCTTACTCTGTGTTGTCCTGGGGGCAACAGAATGTTGTGGTCACAGCTAGGTCTTCAAAGATTCGCTGAAGGATCATTTATCTTATCCCCCCCCCCCCCCGCCCCCCCACAGGCATGCCTGGTGGCCATCATTGTGCCCGACCCAGATTTCCTACCTGACTGGGCCAGAAAGAGGGGTATTGACGGATCCTACCCCGAGCTGTGCAGGAACCAGGTAATGGTCCATGATCAGGCTGATGCCCACTGATAGCGATGCCCTGTCACTCCCCACTGGTCACAATCCCACAAGTACATGTAGCTGCCATGATATCATTAGCCAGCCACTAGATGACGCTCCAGGAGCCCTCACATGAGTCTTGGTGGAATCCATAGCAGGTTTTAGCACAGGTAACATGCTCTGGTTGCTGTGGCATCGGTCTTTTGGCACGTCACGTTCACCTGGAGACCTTGGGGTGTCCAGCGGCAGATGTCTGTGTCTGGTATGTGACCCCCCCCCACCCGGCTCTGCTCCTGCAGGAGGTGAAGAAGGGCATCCTTGAGGACATCCTGCGGCTGGGTAGGGAGGCCGGGCTGAAGTCCTTTGAGCAGGTGAGGAGCTTCCCAGGCAGGGGGCACACAGTCCGCGATTGCCTCTCCACGGACTAGCACACTGGCCGCACGAACATAGCCACCTGAGGCATGCTTGTTAATGAACGAGACAGGGTAGGACAAGAGGTCACTCAGATGCAGATCCCCCAGAGGTGACCCTTCTGTGATGCTGTGTGCCTGACTCAGGTGAAGGACATCATCCTGCACCCCGAGATGTTCTCCATCCAGAATGGCCTGCTCACCCCCACACTCAAGGCCAAGCGTGCAGAGCTACGCAGCCACTTCAGGGAGCAGATCGAGCAGCTCTACAGCAAGATCAAGATGTAGCTGCTGCCCGGCTCGGGTCCCGTCTGGCTTGGGGGGGGGGTGTCACATTTCCAGCCCCGCCCTCATGTCGAACTTCAGGGAAACAGGAGAACTCAACACAGGCCCCATCCTCCCTTAATCGGTGTGTTCTTGGTTTTTAAAGCGGTATGCCATTGGCCCTCGCCATGGGCGGGGCCATCATCGCCATCAATGTCTCAGCCAAGTCATTGCCTTAGTCTGGCCACAACCCCCACCCCACATACACAATTTCAGGGTGGAGCGGTGGGGCCTCAGATAGCCCCCGTCTTTCGATCTTTGTCTCAGAGTAGCCTGATGATCTTGCCACAGAAGCACGATGGGGCAGCACATTTCAGGAAGGGGGGGCTACTGCAGATAACAGCTTAACTTGTCACACGCATGCCTCGTGCGGATTGGCTGTGTACATAGCTACATATTTAATGTTTTTCTTGAGTTATTTTCCAAAGTGAATCAGTGTTTGGTGTGACGGGGTGACTAACAAGCAGGATCCTGGCGTAAGCAGCACGGCGCCACCAAAGTGGTCGAACGCAGGGGCCGATCGTGGGTCTGCTGGGGGTGGGGGGTGTTGCTTGGCCTTGTGGGAAGGAGGATCCTGAGCCAGCGCGAGTGCGTCACCAACAGGTGACACCCAGCCCCTTCTGGGAGCAGGTCCGGCGTGAGTCAAGGCCCGATATCGTGCTCGTCAAGGTGCCCTTTGTCAGTCTCTGCCCATGCTTGGAGCCCACGAGGCTCGGGGGGGGGCTCAGGGGGGGCTCTTCCCCTCTGCGTTTCAGGGCGGAACATCGAATGACTACAGCTGAGTCCAGCTAGCGAACAGCTTGGAAAGAGACTCCTGTCGACCAGCCTCTGGGATGGCGCCTTCCACGGCAGGAAAAACGCAAGCCGAGAATGCAGAGTGCACCCATCCGGTGCGGGTTCTCCAGTCTGGCTCAGTGTCTCAGTCCAAGAGGAAGCTCTGGGATGAAGGCTCCTTTTAATAATTCACATACAGAAATATATTTTGGGTACGAATAGGATTGCATACAAACTGAAGATTGTAACGATCGATTCATCCATTTTTGGAACGGATGGTGCCGATGCCCCTTCTCCTCGTACCGTACACATTTCAGAATGACCCGCGTCTGCGCCTGTGTGCCATGGAAATGCTTTACAGTCCTTGCTTTGTACCTTGTTTTGTAAAAGATGCGTCTATTTCCAACAAGCAGCAGCACCAAATAAACACTCTTCAGTGTTTCTCATTCGCTGGGACTCGGCCTCCTTTCTTGGCGATCTCTCATATCTCTGTGTTTCTCTTTTAGTAAGTGACCCAAAATACACCTGAATGTATGCTGTGCCGCCTGTTTTAAGCCCAGGAATGTGATATCAGGGCTTTTTTTAGCTGTCCCATCTATGCAGACTATCCCTACTTAGAGTACAGTCGTCCCTCCGTATCTGCAGGAATTGGTTCCAGCACCCCCCGCAGATATCGGTATACATGGATGCTCAAGTCCCTTATATAGAATACCGTAGTATTTGCATGTAACCTATGCATATACTTTAAATCATCTCTAGATTACTTAGAATACGTAATACGATGTAAATGCTATGTAAACAGTTGTTATACTGCAGTACAATACTTAATACAGTTGTTTCGGGAATAATGATACAGCCATTGAATGGATTCAGCATAGTGTTCAGGATTTAGCAAATTCAAGTTTTTTTTTCTCAATTATTTTCAATCTACAGATACAGCACCTGCCAATATGGAGGGCCAATTGTATAAAATATTAATGAGCAATATCCATCCATCCATTATCATAACCACTTAGTCCCCACTGGGGTCGCAGGGGGCCTGGAGCAGGTGGGAACCAACCCTGGGCGAGCGCCAACACTCACACAACTACAGGGCCAATTTAGACACGCCAATCAGCCTACCCTGCATGCTTTTGGACCGTGGGAGAAAACTGGAGCCCCCGGTGAAAACCCACACGAAGACGGGGAGAGCGTGTGAACTCCACACAGAATGGATCAAACCCAGGACCTTCTTGCTGTGAGGCAGCAGTGCTAATCACTGCACCACCGCACCGCCCAAATGAACCATGTGTATAATAAAACAAATCAAGCCAAAGTGGTTGGTAGAAGAACAAAGGACCCAACAGAAATGGGTCAGGCCAGGACAGAATGAGGGTCTTGTTGTGTGGGGTTGGTGCACCTAGGGTCAGTACTGGTCAAAGTACAGAACTGTGGCACCCTAGGCAAGCTTCACTGCTGGCGCCCCCTGTCTGAGACAAAGTGAAACTGGCTGGCTAAGTCAGTGCTACTTCAGAAGATGATGCCCGATGGAGGTGCCTATGTCACCAAAAAGGCTGCCTGGGGTGCCAGGAAAAGTCAGAGACACAGGCACGTTCAGGACCCCGGGGGGCACGGCCGGTAACCAGCTTTATCCCATGGGTGTGCGCTGTTGTGTAAGTGCAAGTGGGTTTTTTCTTTTATTTTGTTCATTTTCTTATGGGGTCCACCGCCCCCCCCCTCCCCACAGCAGCATCATCAAGTTTTAACACATTTATTAGTGCAAATAAATGCAGGTTTTACAGCAGAACTTAGTCACTGATGTACATATTATGGGTAGTGTGGTGAAGTACACAGACATGGGGAAGAGCTCCCACGGCAACCAGAACAGAGGGTCACCGGGCCACCGAGGAGCGGCGGGAGGAGAGCAGGCCAACGAACGAATGGCACAAGGGACTAAACGGCCCGTTTAATAGTCTGCCGGCCCACTACTGGGATAAACTGTTAAGGTACTGGGTGACACGATCATGGGTAAGTCACAACCGGGTGTGATGGCTGATCGAGGCCTGCTGGTTGATCATGGTGTGATGGCTGATCGAGGCCTGCTGGCTGATCATGGTGTGATGGCTGATCGAGGCCTGCTGGCTGATCATGGTGTGCTGGCTGATCGCAGCAGGCCTCTGAAGTGCTTTCTCCCTCTCCCAGGAATGCCTTCCATTAAATCACTCACCGTCAGCCAGCATACTCCGAGGACTCGAACTGAGCCATGGACTCGAGCAGGAGCTCATCGGGCACCTCCTCAGCGGACATCCTCTCCATCTCCTCCAGGGCCTCCAGGTGGGCCTCATCATCTGGCCAGAGCTCCCAGTCTGGGAGCTGCTCAGCACTGGGGGCCTGGCTCCCTTCCCGTCTTTGGCTCGACTCGATATTACCCATGTCGTCCATGAGATACTCCAGGTCTTCATCATCCTGCCATGTGGGACAGGTCAGAACGTTATTCATTCTCCGCATTTTATACAGCCATCCCCTTTAATGTGATCAACAAACTCAAGGACCTCAGCATCAGCACCTCCCTTTGGAACTGGACACTTTCTGACTAACAGACCCCAGTCTCAGTCTGTTAGATTAAACAACCTCACCTCATCCACTCTGACCCTGAACACTGGCTGTTATAACTTTACTGCTATTTAAGCTGATTTATTGTTATGCATATCTGATTTAATAACAGCAATTTAATTTATATATTTTCATTGATTTGTGGTAAAAAATACATTTATTGAGAGTTGTTTTTATATTTTATTTCCTATTGAAAGAGTATGTTTAGGTTAATTGTGTTGTTGCTAGAAAACTGCATTTCCTATGATTCTTTGAGAGGACTTCCGCGCTCACTGAAGTTAGTATGTTTCGTTGAACCGACAGCTAAGACAGCCTAACTTTGAGAAGCCATAATATTTGTGTTGTACACCATTTTTGAAGTCTTATATAAAGACTTATCATTTCCATAACTGACATCCTGTCCATTTTTGTTAAGAGGATTTGCTACACTGGTGTCCCACAGTGCTGTGCGCTCCCCCCACTTCTCTACTCCCTTTTTACCTCTGACTGTATTCCTGTACATGGCTCAAATACCATCATCAAATTTGCAAATGACACCACAGTGGTAGGACAGATAAGTAATAACGACAAATCTGCCTTCAGGGAAGAAGTCCAACATCTGGCAACATGGTGTACCTACAATAACCTTGCGCTCAACACCCAGGTGACCAAAGAACTTATTGCGGATTACAAGAAGAACAAAATCAATGGACACATTCTCATTCACATTAATGGTACTGAGGGAGAGCATTGAAGACCAACTTCAAATTTCTCAGTGTCCACAATTTTTCTTTTTCCACAATACCATGGCTGACCTCCAAAGTACGAGATGTCTGAGGTGGGCCCTCACAGCCCAACCACGGACTGTTTGCTCTCCTCCCATCAGGTAGACGGTTCAGGAGCCTGAAGTCTCATAGCAGCAGGCTCAGGAGCGGCTTTTTCCACAATACCATCACCATGCTTAACTCTCAAACCCTGCACTAGCCCACTCTCTACCTCTACACTATGCACCTTACTTAGGGGCTCACTGTGGCCTCCCATCTGTTCTGTTTTGTACATAGTAATAATTTGTAACTGTCTGTACTTACAATATACAGTGGTGCCTGCGGTTCACGAACACAATCCGTTTCAGGAAAGTGGTCGTGAACCGATTTGTGTGCAAACCAATTTTTCCCATAAGAAAGCATTGAAGTTCGATTAATTCATTCACAAGCCTACCAAATAACAATTTTTGTTAATTAATTTTCTGGTTTTTTATAGTTAAAACACAATATAGTGTGGCGACAGGCGGACCGAGGCATCGCGGGAGGATGCAGAGAGAGACATGGAGACTTGCTGGCCGGGGAAATCACGCTCTTTATTAACAGTCCTTAACCCTTGTATTGTTATTAATGTTATGCTAATGGTTGCATTTCCCTATTGTCACGTGTGTGTTTGCCTGTGTCTTGTGTGTACCCCGTTTGATTCTCGCGTGTATTTAGCTTGCGTAAATCTTCCACAGTGTGTGCATCTTGCAGTTTGGTGTCTGACAACCTTGTGTTTCCCGTCTGTGTATTTGGGTTCGGTGCTCGTTGGTTGCCTGTTGTGGTCCATCTATTTACAAATGTACGCAGGGCATGCTGGGACATGCAGGGCATGCTGGGACATGCAGGGCATGCTGGGACATGCGCCCCGCTGGTGCTACACTAGGATAAAAGACGGAATCTGGTCAAGGAATCTGTTTGTCAACCAAATTTTGTACGTGAACCAATGCATTTTTTTCATGAAATTTTTGGTCGTGAAGCAAATTGTTCGTAGACCACAGGCACCACTGTATAACACATAAAATATTCTTTCATCCCAGCTGCATTTTACTCATGCATGCCTTAATCCTTTGCACCTTATTTGTACATACTGCTGAACAGTAAATTGTTTTTCTGTACATACTTCATGTTGCAAAAAAACAAATGTCATCCTATATGCTCCTACATGTAAAACAGATATCATCCTACACCCTCCTACATGTAAAAATTGCCTCAGCAACACATTTTTTCTACTCTACACTATAATAATTTGTAAATCTTGCCAGCCATTTTCTTCCAGTCTTTATGTATTTTACGTTTATATAACCTTATGTAATTTACTTATATCCCCTCTTGTAAATATAACCTCATAAGCACCTTATATTACTATTACCACTTCTGGTTAGATGCAAAACTGCATTCTATTGTACTTGAACTTGTGACATGTGCAATGACAATGAAGATGAATCTTAATCTTAATTTTAATTCCCTGAAATTGCAGGCACTTAGGTGCTCAGTCATGTTCATCAAGATTAGCTGGGGATCACCAGACAGTGAGCTTCAACTACAGCAGAACCCTAAACGCCTGGGTCAGGATCCACCCAGTGAAGACCAAAGACCATCGACTGGGATCACATGGGACCCTTGACAGCGTACTGAAGGGACTGACCTCTTTCATCAGGTAGCTGAAGCAGATGTCCTGTGGTAGGGGGTAACCTGGGGAAGAGATCTGTCAGACACCAATGCAAAAGATTCGATGGGGGTGTGTGGGGGGTCAGCACGGCTCGGACGACGGAGAACTTACTCGAAGACCTGTAATTCTGGCTCCTGCACACGGGGTCATGACACTTCTGGTACCACACTTCCTCCTTGAGGTCCACCAAGATCCTAACAAGAGCAGGAGTGGCTCAAGCGGTTTGTAAAGTTTGCCAAAAAGGCATTTATTCTGATCGGTCCACATGTATGAACAGGAAGTCATGTGATGTCATCAAAGCTTTCCCAAGAGAACCAAGGATCTCTGTGGGTTCCCTCTGTCCCAGCAGACAACTGATAAATTATGGGTCGGGGGAAGCATGCCCTCACATTGGTATGTGGTGGTAATGACCCAAGCAGAGATGTTTAGGGGAAGCCCCCCTCACTCACATGATGTTGTTGCTCCTGTGGAACCGGCCCACGTTCTCACACCAGCGATACCTCAGAATGTCGTAGACCAGCAGCTGCTCCGCCTCAAAGTAGCTGCAGCGCCGGACGGCTGTGCGAGAACGAGACGGGACAGTGAAACACCCGGAACTTTCCGTTTTCAGCTGCATATGGAAAAGACCTTGAGAGTCCTACCTCCCTGAACACCATCCTTTCT
>JAODJU010000050.1:11291197-11305093 GCA_026776725.1 Gnathonemus echidnorhynchus | reverse complement strand
TACCCTTTGTTTCCGCTGAGAGACGTGCCGCGTGACTCATTTCCCCACGCGTACAAGTTATCTTAGGTCGGCGTTCATGGTTTGACTTCTGAGATTCAGATCGAGTTTTAGGTAATTTTTTTCAAACTGGTTGGTTCGACTTTTAAGAAATTCGAGTTCTAATGAGTTTGAAAACTGAGGTACCACTGTATTGCGGTTCTCAAAACAGATCAGTAGTCTGGGTAAACTGAGATCTCACGGGTATATGTTTTTCTCTGACCATTAAACCTTTTAGGGCTCCATCCACAATCCCTCCCATCTCTACAGGTCCTACGCACCCAGATCCACAAGGAGCCCCCATCGTTCCTCTTTGTCTTTCACCCGCAGGAAGTGGAGCCCTCCCCCTCCTGGCTTCCGTCTCTTTGGCTGCGGGCTCCTAAGCTCATCTGAGCCAGCGAGCTCCCAGTCCACGTCCATCTCCGGAGCGGCTGCCTCTTCAGTGATGCCTCGTGCTTCCTGGAGGGATTCCAGCACAGGCTGGAGTATCTTGTGGACAAATCGACCTTTGAAGAATAACAGCAAATTCAACACCAAAGCAGTGATGCCACAAAATATCAGTTCTCCAGTATGAAATGATACAGAATCGTTCACTGTGAGTGCTAGTGACAGAAACTAAAACGCAGCACTGAAAGTCAGGCGGACCCGCAGTCACTGGGCGACAGCGTACCGACATGTGCGTTGTCCTTGAACGCTGCGTCCGGGAGCACAAACACAAGATGGCGGCTGAACTTGTCATCGGTGCTGGAGTCCAAGTTGAGTACGTCCTCTGCGGAGCAGCTCACCCCATAGAGCTCATTCAGCTTCCGGCAGACATACTGTGAACAAGAGGGCTACTCGCTCAGCCAGGAGACAAACTTCCTGTTTATGCAGTCAGGTGTTTCCTGCGCCGATTCAGACACCTGTGCCCCCCATGGTTCCATCCTGCATCCTCATGGCCAGGCACCAATATTTTCAGCTGTTTAAAAAGTAAGAAAGGCATCAAGTGGCCACCCATCTGAGAAGCTGAACCGCCCTACCTGAATTAGCAGCTGGACCATCTGTGGACCGTCTAAGCCCTCGTTGGAGGGCTTGTGGAACTCCAGGTCGAAGTAGACCTTGCACACGGCGCCTTCAGGGATGACTTCATAGCAGTGCATCAGCGAGTACCTGAACGTCCTGCGGGCCGCAAGCCTCCTCTGAGTATGCCGGAGCATCCAAAGACTCAACCGTCTTCTCAAGTGACTGACTCCATGTGAGTGTGTCTGACTCATGTGTACCTCCCCCAAACCCACACAGGGCACGTGTGCCGGCTGCACGGAGCCAACACCCACCTGTAGTAATGCCACAGCTCCGAGTAACTGGTCACCAGGTAGATCCTCTGTCCCGCCTCCGTCAGCTCCCTCTCCAGGGCAAACACGTGCACATCCTGCAGGTGGGGGAGGATTACTGCTGAGGAGAAGACACGCACAGGGAGGCGGGGTAGATGGAACAGCCCCCTCACCTCCTTGCAGCCCTTGGCAAAGGCTAGAGCTGCACTTTGCCGTGGAAACAGCCTCCAGACAGATGATGGCTCCCAGGGTCGGCACAGCCGGGGCCTGTAGTGGGCGGCTAGGGGATGCTCCTGGAAAGATCTCGCCAGCTCCTCCACTCGTTTGACCTTCTCTCCCCTCTGGGTTGTCATTGTTGCAGTCTGGCAACAGGGAACGCGCAATATTATGAGAATTAAAATGGTTTCTTTATCCATCTTGCATGACTGTTTATACAGGATACAATGACAGAAGGATTCGAACCCACCCCCCTAAAGACAAGAAGCTACTATGCTATCCACTGTGCCACCACTGCAAGGAATCGTATAAACAACACCGCCTTAAGAAATCCGGGTACGACTATTGTATTACTGTATTCGTCAATCTCGTGAAACGTGAAACGGCTCCTTTTACCGGTATAAAGTACCCAGCGGCAGTAATTCCTCTTCAGGAAACTCTCACTACCACTACGTCACGAACTGACGTATTGCTAAAAGTGAAATTCCGTGACCGAAACTGCATAAGAGAGATTACAGACATTTCTTTTTCAGACTAATAAATCGCACAGTAGTGGCTGTACCGCAAATTCCAACGATGGTTGAAATATGCCGCGCGCTGAAGGTCCGCGTTAAACGCTTGATGGGTAATGTAGTTCAACAGCAGGAAATAATTATGAAACCCAGATCCCGAAGTTGGCTATCGCAGGTAGCGGTCGTATAGAAAAAAATAATTTAATAAAGATTATTTAAACAGCAGAGCAGTTTACAGTCCGTATCCACCAGGTCCACGCAAAACGTGTGTGCTCATTTGATTATTACTTCTTGTTAGTACTTATACTGGAATTGTATTGAATCTACCTGTCAGAGCATAGACGAGTATGAGAGGTACTCGATAATCAGCACTACATGTCTTTAGGGGTTTATCTGACTTGTTTATATGGCTGAAATGGGAAATGACAAATAAACCTACCTACCTACATAACGATATGGATAATAAAGATCTTATCAGTCCCGACGGTGGCGCAATACAAACTACCACATAGAAACCGATCTCTCCCGTTGCAGTTTAAACCGTTTTAATTTTGAAATGTATTTTTGTATATGGTGCGTTTATGAACTATTCTGTGCTTAAATAAACACACTAGCCTGTGTCCTTTCTCCCAGTAAAATCGCAATATCCTAATCTCCCCTTCCAAATATTTAAAAGAACTGACACGCCATTTGTCCACGTCACAGAGTGACGCGATTGGTCGAGCCCCTGGCGGAAACAGGAAATGATTCCTGTAGGCTCTGTTCTTTGCTCACACGGGCGGAGCGCGAGCGACTGCGTATCTGCTGCTGTCCTTCTCACCGTTTTGTCTCAGTTGATCTTTGCAGACAACCATGTCTGTTGTTCCGGACAAAAGAGCATCGGAGGATGAAGTGGACGCTCGGGCTGACGGTGCCGACGCTCGGGCGCACGGGTAATATGCCTCCTCATATCTTTTGCTTTTATCCGCGGTAAACATGGTGACTGTTATAGCGCCCTAACATGCAGGACAGCATTCGTACATATAGGGCTGACCTTTAGTTCAGAAACGCGCAGTGAGAGCATCGTTAGGGAAGGTGGACGGTGGGTCGCCAATTAGCCGGGGCTAGGGCCCCATCGTCTCAGTGTGAGGACATGATGTTTTGGTAATGTTTGATCTTAGCCCATTTAAACTAGTCTAACTGGTTTCCCGGCTGCATTATTGGGGTCTGCTGTGCTGTATCACTATGTCAGTGTATGTGCTCCTCAGAGCCTCGAGCTCCTCTGCGTCCCCTGGACGCTCGCAAGTTGACGCCAAGGCCGAAGACCATATGTACCGATACAAGCTGGACTACCCTAGCCTCGGAATGTGCGTCATCATCAACAACAAGAACTTTGACAAGAGGACGGGTAACTATCAATCAGGAGTCCGGTCCGTGTTGGCGCTCTAGTTCAGTCTTTTTTTATCTATATATCGCGGAGAAGTTGGTTTATAATTAGATATTCGCTTTGCATAGCACCTGCGATGGGTTTGCCATCTAAGCGGCAATCTCTTCCTGAGAAGGCTCGGGTTGTAAAGTAAAACATTTTAGTTCCACATTCTTCAAAGGTATGAATAGAAATACAAAACAATACGCGAATATCATTCTGCTCACACTAAACTGTCGGATAATTTAGGGACCGTGTTGAAAGTGCCGATCGCCAGAACACCACTTGTGTGTGACCTGTAACCGTCTATCACTATAGCAGCTTGACAAATTGTAATAGCTCCTTACTTTTTAAGCCAATTAACATAAAACCAAGTTCAGTTTCTCTAGATCTTGTCTGTTTCACATCTTTTTTTCATTAAAATAACTGAAGGGAAGTCATTTGTGGTTAATAGACATGTGGTTAATGTGGTTGTTTAATAGACATTTACCGCATTTGGCAGATGGCCTTAGAGCGAGTTACATAAGGACTTAGACGTCCCATCAGTGAATACATTCTGATACTGTTCAATAGAACCCAGGCTAAGAATAATATCACTCTGAACAACTCTGTTTTCAAGTAGTACGTTTTTTATAAGCGTATAATCCTGGAAATGCTAATCCAAATGTTTCCGAAAGAAGTAGGTTTTTATTCACCGTTTGAAGACACCCAATGACTCCGACATTTACCGTTTCACCACATAGGCACCAAAACAGAGGAGAGTCTAGATACATGCCTTCCTTGCACAAAGTTTTTTTTTTTTTTTTAGGTAGGAGGGTGTTGGTACATTTTTAGCTGTGTAGGCGAGCATCAGTGTTAATCTGATGGGGGCAGCTGTAGGAAGCCAGTGGAGGGAATGTAGCAGTGGGGTGTGGGAACTTTTAGGCAGTTGAAAATGATTGACATACTAACATCAATCCATGCAATAAGTGTCCTTTCACTCTTCACTCTACAATGTTCACACCCGTTTACTTTCCACAGCACCACTTGTATGAGACCCACAACCATCTATCAATACTGCAGTTGGATAAATGAGTACTGACTTTGCAGTAGCATAATAGTGGCAGCCGTCATGAGCCTGTATGGTCACCCCACCATGACCGGGGTTCCTAATGAGAGAATTGCAGGTGCTATGCAAACTTTTATTAAATGGACAGAGAACACAAATAATTCAAGGTCAATATCTGGCTGAATATCCTGTTCTGGGCTTGTGGGTGTCGCTCCGAAGAAATAGGCATTTCCATGTGGTCAGTTTATAAAAAAAATATTCACAAAATTATTCACTAAATAAATGACCTGCACTCCCAATGAAGCCTTGACACACCTGCCCATAGAAAAGTGTATTTGTACTATTCTATACATATTACAATAATTATGAAGACATCAAAATTATAAAATAACATATTAGCAATTATGTACTGACCAAAAAGAGAATTAAACTAAAACAAATTAATTTGCTGGGACTCAGAAGTTTGCCGGTTCACATCCTGTGGTCAGCAGGGTGGCCCTTAACCCCACTCACTCCAGGGACTGGCTGACCCCACTGTCTCCTGTATGCCAGTTTCATGAGGTGGCCTCCTGGGATGCTTTTCCAGCTGCCCTGAAGGAGATCCCACATATATTCTGAGCCCTCATTGGCTGCTTTTCCCTCCAAAACCATGTCTAGTGTGTTTTGGTCAGGTGACCAGGTCATGTGATGGAGTACTACCACTCTCCTTTGTAGCCAGCTTGACATTACTGGTGCTGTATGTTGGGATATGAGATTTTGGTCCTATCACACAGCACTATAGCCCTTTCTGTCTGTGTGTCCCCTCCAGGTATGAACACCCGCAACGGCACGGATGTGGACGCCGGGAACGTGATGAAGGCGTTTGCCAAACTGGGCTACAAAGTAGCCGTGAAGAATGACCTGACTGTGGAGAAAATCAAGCAGGTGTTGTTAAAAGGTGACTCCATAACCCTCATTGGTTCCGAGTGATTCAGGTGTGCATTGTGGGCGCTGTCATGGAGGTCTCGCTGGATCCTATTGATGGGCATGCTTAACATACTGGTATTCAGCTTCTTACAAAGAATCCTCAGGGGTGGGTTTTGTGGGCAAAATGGGATCTTGAGTACATTTGGTAAGTGGGGGGGGCATAGTCCAAGTGTTACTCTTTGTGCACTGCAATCATTGGATCAGAGTTAAGTGCTTTTGCTAATTAATGTGTTACATTTCGAACCATAAAGTCTTTTCCCTGAGATAACACCAGGGAGCTGGCTGTGGACCTTAGACGCCTGCGATTCGTCATGCTTGTCTATTACCTTTTCTCACTTAATCGGCCATTTTCAGTGCAGTCCTGGAAGATTAGGAGTGCTGCGTAGGGGTTTGATAGTAAGCTGATGATTCCAGTAAATGGAATTTCACAAATAGCTGTGTGTATATGTCTTTCTGCATGAGTAACTGACCGACCGGTTGTTGGTTTTTCCCTGTGAATAGGTGCTTGTTGATGCATTTGTATTGTGTGCAAGATAATATTTTCCCCTGCCCAATAAGGATATAGAACAAGCGCTGTTTCCCCTCCTTTTCACATTAATGCTGATGCCCTTGTACGACCTGTCTGTTGGCTGCGCTTCTGACATGTAATCTCCTCCTTGTCACGCTGGCAGAAGAGCTTGTGGTGATGTGTTATTTTAATAGCTTGCAACATCCTTTCCTTGAGGAGGGGATCATCCCTGGCTTGTGCATCTGCACCGCAGATTTGTGGGATTGACACTGGTGTCCAACCGTACACGTTGCATTCATGTCGCACCCCCAGCTGCCCACGAGGACCACAGCAAGGCGGCCTCCTTTGTGTGTGTCCTGCTGAGCCACGGAGATGATGGCGTGCTCTACGGCACCGACGGCGCGGTCGAACTCAAGATCCTGACGGGCTACTTCCGTGGCGACCGCTGTCCAACCCTGGTGGGAAAACCCAAACTCTTCTTCATTCAGGTACTGTCGGGTGTGACGGCAGCGGGGGTAAAGTCAGTCACATAGAGACTGTATAGTCTGCATTCTGATTCAGGCGGTCTCATTACTGGTAGGCGTGCCGAGGAACTGATTTGGATCAGGGCATCGAGACGGATGGGGACATCGATACAGACGGGCCCGGGAGGTCTCCGGACAGAATCCCCGTGGAGGCAGACTTCCTGTACGCATACTCCACTGCCCCAGGTATGGTGCCGACTCGCTTGGTCTCTGGGATAGGTGGGGGTCGGTGAGCTGTGGCTGTTTCACGTCTCTACTTCACCCCTACCCCTACTTCAGGGTACTACTCATGGAGGAACACCATGTGCGGGTCCTGGTTCATCCAGTCTCTTTGCGACATGCTGGCCAAGTATGGGAATCGGCTGGAGCTCATGCAGATCATGACCCGAGTCAACCACAAGGTGGCGCTGGACTTTGAATCCTCATCCGACATGCCTGGTTTCCACGCGAAGAAGCAGATTCCTTGTATAGTGTCTATGCTGACCAAGGAGATGTACTTTAAGTCATAATGATGGTCCGTAGCTAGGAAGCTGGGTTTTATATTCTGTGTGTTTTATTATTCAGGGTTCTGTCAAGCCTTTTTACTTGATTGGATTTATATCGGCTGAAAATGTGCCTCCATTAAGCTGCACAGTTATTCCAGGGACTTCTGTGCTTTATAGGAGATATTAGACTTCGCAGCACTTTGCTAACGGGAGCATGCTGTCATGCAGGTAACCATGGTGACACAGGGCATACCTATTGCCTCTTTCTCAGGCAAGTGCAATCATGTAACTGCGGGCCTGAGCCATTGTGGGGAAGTGGGAGTCTGGCTAAGCCTGAGACCTGGTCCCCACTTCACAGTCCCCTCTGCAGATCCCACCTTGGTCAACTCGGTCCTCCATTTTAGGGATTTTGTAGGTAGGGCCCTTGGCCTCCCCGCATCAGCTGTAGGCTCTGTTCTCCCACACTGATCTTTGTGGCCTGAACCCCTCACTCCCCACGCTTCCTCCCATTGTGTGTCCTGGCTGTCTGGGGGGGGAACCTGGAGCTTGTGGGTGGATGCTGTTCCAGGGCCCTTAGCCTGAAGCGGGGGCATAGTTGTTAAAGTTTAAACGTTAGCCAAGGCCTGAGGGAATGGATTTAAAGGCATGATTTGAGTTTGTCATTTGGGGGTGATGCATCTGCAGGGAAATTCCATGTGTTATGTAGCAGTTTAGCTGAATTGACTTTTTTTTTTATAAGGCATTTTGTATTTTCACTGTTCTGATGTCCTTGATGATCACTGCAGCTTCCTACAGAAGTCGACCACTACAGTGAGCGTGTGTCCTGAGTCTTATTAAAGGCTGTCATTTTGGAGAAGGTTGTTGTTTTTTTCTGTGTGTTTGCTGTCTGAGTTCTACAGGAAGCTCAACAAATGCATGACTCTGGGCTCCTTGAATGGGAAAGGCCCTGTTCTCCAGCAGGCGTGAGTCTTGGCCCTTATCTACTAAGACCTTGTGGGGCTGCAGCTGGCAGCCTGGCCACTTTATCTGAGACGTTCCTCTTAATTATTGAATTCTGGTCAGGCACCTCACCATGTGGTCAGGGTTACAACCATTCATAATAGAATGGATCATTTGGAATAGCTCAGGGAATTTCAGTGTGGTACTGTCAAAGGATACCACTTTGCAATAAGTCAGTTTGTGGAATATCTTCCCTGCTCGATATTCCATAGTCAACTCTAAATGGTATTATTGCGAAGTGGAAGCTTTTGGGAACAACAGAAATTCAGCCATGAAGCTGCAGACCACCTAAAATAAGAGTGGGGATCACATAGTGTTGAAGTCGCCAACGCTCTGACTTAGTGACTGAGGAGATCCAAACTTCCTTTGGCATTAACTCCAGAACAAAAACTGTGCACCTGGAGCATCATGGCATGCAAGCCTCACAACACCAACCACATGCGCATCTGCCTGACAGTCTGATGGACAAGTCTGGGTTTGGCAGATGCCAGGGGAATGTTACCTATCTGACTGCATTGTGCCGACTGTAAAGTTTGGTGGAGGAGGGATAATGGTATGGGCTTGTTTTTCCAGGGTTGGGTTTGGCCCTTTAGCTCCAGTGAAGGGAACTCTTAATGCCTTAGCATACCAAGCCATTTTTAACAATTCTATGCTTCCAACTTCATGAGAACAGTTTGGGGAAGGCCCTCTCCCGTTTCATCATGACTGTGCCCCAGTCCACGAAGCAAGGTCCATGGTTGGGTGAGTTTGGTGTGGAAGAACTTGACTAGCCAGTCTAGCCTGCACAGAGCCTTGATCTCAACCCCATTGAACACTTTTGGGATGACCTAGAATGGAGATGGTGAGCCAGGCCTTCATATCCAACATCAATGCCTGACCTCACAAGTGCTTAATGGACAAATGGGCAAAAACCTCACAGATAAACAATAAGACACATTAGTAGGACATTAGTTTTTAATGAGGGAAGAACAATCTTAAGTGCTTCAGGATTTGGTCAGTATTCAATGAGGCTGTCCCAAAACACCCAGTCCAAGTGCAGAGATGCAGGACAGCAGCCAGCCCTTGTGAGGGGCTCAGCCATCAGCCTGTAGACAGAAAATAGATAAAGCAGGGGTCAGCAATTTTTGTGAAGGGCGTACCCAGGCTAACCTTAAATCAGGCAAACTGTCATTTAAGCTGCAGGAAGCGCTACTGAGTTGTGTAACCCCCGTCTAGTCTCTGGGTACAAACCTGCATAGCTGGTCATGGCTCAGAGTTGGCTGTATACCCCTGCTTTGTGCAGTTTGGGTGTTGGATGCTACCCAGGAATATTCAAGTAGTACGTTTGGGGTAGTATACCTTTAGCCATAATGGAAATAATTTAAGGGACTAAACATGGTAAAGTCCAGAGTCTGTGGTGAGGGACGTGGCCGTTCCTATAAATCTATGTCCCTCTTAATTTTTTAACCGGGTGATTGTAGAATATCTATCACTTTTTTTGGAGATGGGAAGGCACTGAGAAACCGATCGCAGTAACTTAAGTGGTGGTAATAACGTTTTGAAGCACATCCTTAGTTTGGCATAACCAGGTCACCGGCATACTGGGATATAGTGCAGGACTGGCTGTATCACCGTAATGTAATTGTGTTCTCGTCTGTTCAAGCGGTAATATGATAAGGAGACGTTGTAGCACAGATTAAAATATCTGACGTAAGCAGTCCAGGCCGACCGTATCCTGTTTGCCCCCCCACCACCTCCGTACAGTAAAATGTTGCAAAACCACGCATCTGAATCGGCGCGTTTCACATAAGCATAGGTGAAAACGGTGTAAGTTATTAACGGGAGCTATTGTGAAACGCATCCACGGTCAGCCGTCCTGCAGAGCAGTGCAAATGCATAGGCGAGCGCCACTTCGTGTGCCATGAATGCCCGGAAGGAGATACAAATTCACGGCGGTTATAGTTGCAGACGAGCCAACGCGGAGAAAAGCGAAAATGAAAACTGAGTTTCCGAGAAGCAAGCGGAACGGGAAGGCGGACCGAGGCGCAGGCAGCCGCCCACTGGCTGTTCTCCCCCCTCCTCCCTCCCTCCCCCGGCTCCACGCCCTCCCGCTCGGGGAGATCGCAAAGCAAACACGTCGGGAGGGGATTTCCACCCCGGGTCGCCGTTTCCTTCGCTTCTTTTGCTTTCGATCTGGTCAGCGTCGCGGGGGGGATCGACTTTAAGTTTTGCTTTTTGTTCTGCGACCCGGCGTGTCTCCCCCCCGCCCCCACCCAACAACAGCCCGAAGTTAAAACTTTTCATATTTTTCGCGGCAGTTGACGGAGCGTCGGCGCCTGCGGACGGATTGGGAAACCAGAGGGGGTAACTGGATCGCAGGTAAGGACGCGCTGTTTTCATGCCGCTCTCGGCGTGGCGTAAGAGCAGGAAGTAGCGCCGCGCTCAAGTGGTATCCGCGATAACGTGCGGGATCCACTTTAATTTCACTTTTGGAATTACGACTCTGAGGGTCTGTGTCGCCAGTTTATCTTACGGCAGTGTTTGTCGACGCGTCTCACGGAGACTGCTCGTAAAGAGGAAAGCGACTCTGCGCAGTTGTATAATAGAGCGAAATGTGGTAGGAATCGGCCTTGACGTGCTGCCAGACGGGGGCAGCGAGGCACCATGTCCGGCACCTTTAATCGATTGGGGGCCGTGGTTAAAATTAAAGTGGCGTTTCTAAGAATAGGCCGATTGTCGGGTATTCCGGGTATCGAGGCTGTTCGCAGAGGGAGAGGCGTGCAGCGATGGAGATGCTGGGACGGGGCCCCGCGTGCAGAGTATCGATTGTTTATTTGCGGCGTAGACAATTTCAGTGTGACACGGCTAGGTACGCCTATGTCGGCGGGTGCATGCCATCGAATAAGGCCGATGTGTAGGAGGCCCTGTGTATGTTTATCTCCTAGTGAAAAGGGGGACTTTGCACTTTGCTCTACCGACTGGCGAGTGCGAAAAACACACGAGCGCCACACAAACTTGCCGTCGCTGTCACGTCAGCTGGCAGCGGCCGGATTGGCTGAACCCGTGGCGAGGGCGACCAATCTGGAGCCTGGGGAGCGTGCAACCGAACACGGTGCCGGGGCGAGCGGCCTGGGCATGCGCAGTGCACGCTGGCAGGGGCCGGATCTGGCAACAGAGCGGCTGAAAAAATAAATTGGCATGTAAGAGTAAATATGTGGGTTGTGCCAAGTCGTCGTGTCATGAGTTTGTGACATTTCAGTGGAAGACTGATAACTGAAGTGGCAGTATAATTACTGTTGAATGCGCACTGACCTGTATTGTTGAGATGCGCTGAACAATAAATGTCGATGGGAATAAAGGAAGTCAATATCTTTGAGGGTGCCGGTTGATTCTTGTGTAATGTTCTCGATGTGCAACTTGTTGGTGACGTCATCTAACCTTCCTGGCGGTGTGACTTTGGGGTGGAATGAAAGATATTGATCAAACGGTAGAAAGATGGGGGGAGGAGATCTGAAATCCCCTGGTTGGAGTAGGCCCTGCAGGTGGGTGCTGTGAGTGTGCTTCATAGTGTTGTATGATTTGAACTGCTGTGTTTGTGTGAGAGGGGGCCCTGTGCCATTTGTTGTTCAGGAACTGCATGTGGTGATAAGCTTATAGTTGTGTAAGCACAGGAAAGGTAGAACCGGTTTGTCCACTTTTCTGGTGTAGTGTGGGGTGGGGCGTCTCCGCCCACAGCTGTGACCTAACTGAGGCTTCCTGGTGGTGTTTGTCTTGGGTCTTTTTTGAATGCCCCCAGACCCCCCCGTTTTAAATGTGTGTCTGCAGTTTATCCTGGCTGCACCTCTGGCCAGGGGTGTGAGAGGCTCTGGCTTGACTGAAACCTGATTCATGCTGAAGCTTTGTGCCCGTGGATCCGTTGTTACAGAAGGTTATCGTGACCCTCGAAGGGGGGTGCCGGTGGGCCGTCTTCAGAGGTAGCCGACTTCACACTGTGGCAGTGAAGCACCATACTGCCAGTGCAAGTTGGTCACTAGGCCGTGTGTCCTGCTCCGTGAGCCCAGGGTCTGTAGGATGAGGGTGCGTGTAAGAGTGAGGAGTATGGGAGCTGCAGCTGGAGATGGAAAGGAGGTGCTGAATCACAGATGAAGCTGGAGGTTCTGCACCTCTGTCCTGAAATGCATACTGAGGATGTGACCCTGTCACAATGTATGGAACAATACTGACCCCATGCTCAGTTGCCAAGTGATCTGTCCTATAATGTAGCTGATTGTAGTTCAACGATCATCGACTCCATTCAGAGTCACTCGAAGGCAGGGTAAGTTGATGCCCCCCTTCCCCCGTGGTGCAGGCCTGCCGCCATGCCGGTGGAGCGGATGCGCATGCGGCCCTGGCTGGAAGAGCAGATCAACCAGGGCTTGATACGGGGGCTGAAATGGGTGAACAGGGTAAGTAGGGGCTGCCATGCGTGGGTGGGGTGACCGGCTGGCTAACCGTAACCCGCTATACTGGCTTATCGCTTCGCCATGTAGGAGAAAAAGATCTTCCAGATTCCCTGGATGCATGCAGCACGACACGGCTGGGATGTGGAGAAGGACGCTCCCTTATTCAGGAACTGGGCCATCCACACAGGTGACAGTCGGGGTGAAGGGCCACAGGGCTGGGGTGGCTTTGGGCCTCTTTCCATGGGAAGTAATGTGACTGAGCATGAGCATGAGGAGTCAGGGCTGATGGGTGATCATACGCCATGCCGCCCCTGGTCTGTTCAGCCTGAGCTCTCTGCCATTCATGCTGACCCATTATGATGTTTTAAAAAGCAAATGTCTCGTGATGTCTTCTACCCCAACCCTGCCTCAGATATCAACCTAATGCCTACACAGAATTGTAATTTTGTGGCATTATTTGTAATCCTGTGACTCTGGCTCTCCCCTGCCTGTACCCCACAGGAAAGTACCAGCCGGGTATAGACAAACCGGACCCTAAGACATGGAAGGCCAACTTCCGCTGTGCCATGAACTCTCTGCCGGACATTGAGGAGGTGAAGGACAGGAGCATGAAGAAGGGCACCAATGCCTTTCGTGTCTACAGGATGCTGATGGAGTCTGAGAGGCCCAAGAGGAAAGGTGGGTTTGGAGCGTCACTGTCCTGTGTGCAGTGTTGAAGTCTGAGTAGAATGATGGGATGGTGTCGACAGGGCTAGATGGAGTGAGGGTGTGCAGCTGGGGGAGGGCCGTCCAGTGACGACTGGAAAATCCAGTTAGACGTGAAATGTCACATGTCAGAGTAGATGTGAAGCTGTATGGTGTGCCGTGCAGCGTGCCCATTCCTCGAGTGCGAGAGTAGATCTGAAGCTGTATGGGGGATCTCTGCCATGTGCCCTTTCTCAAGTGTGAGAGTAGATGTGAAGCTGTATGGGGTGCCATGCTGGGTGACCTTTCCTCGAGTGTGAGAGTAGATATGAAGCTGTATGGGGTGCCCTGCTGTGTGCACTCTCCTTCAGTGTGAGAGTAGATGTGAAGCTGTATGGGGTGCTGTTCTGGGTGCCCTTTCCTCGAGTGTGAGAGTAGATGTGAAGCTGTATGGGGTCCCCTGCTGGGTGCCCTTTCCTCGAGTGTGAGAGTAGATGTGAAGCTGTATGGGGTGCTGTGCTGGGTGCCCTTTCCTCGAGTGTGAGAGTAGATGTGAAGCTGTATGGGGTCCCCTGCTGGGTGCCCTTTCCTCGACTGTGAGAGTAGATGTGAAGCTGTATGGGGTGCTGTTCTGGGTGCCCTTTCCTCGAGTCTGAGAGTAGATGTGAAACTGTATGGGGTCCCCTGCTGGGTGCCCTTTCCTCAAGTGTGAGAGTAGATGTGAAGCTGTATGGGGTCCCCTGCTGGGTGCCCTTTCCTCGAGTGTGAGAGTAGATGTGAAG
>JAODJU010000050.1:11246927-11284549 GCA_026776725.1 Gnathonemus echidnorhynchus | reverse complement strand
GGATCATGTCCCCCCTCAGTCTCCTTTGCTTGAGGCTGAACAGATTTAGCTCAACTAACCTTTCCTCGTATGACATTACTCTAAGACCAGGAATCATTCTTGTGGCCCTACGCTGCACCTTTTCTAAGGCTGCAATGTCCTTTTTAAGATATGGTGACCAAACCTGCACACAATGCAGACAAATGCACACAAAAAGAAATATTTACATAAACATCAACCTCACTTCCTGAATGCAGAGAGGACCCTCCTCGCCCTGTGAGGTCCCAGCACACCAAACCACCTCAAAGCACATTAGATTCCTTCATTTAACTCTGTAAAAATTTTAAAAATCACCTCTTTTTACATATTTGGTAGGTCAAATATAACCGTAAATATAAAAAACCTACTCGGTATGTTAAATATCACCATGAACCTAAATAGGAAAAAACTCCCCTTTTAGCACATTTGGTAGGCCAGGCGTCACTGTAAAATTTAGAGATGAAACAGAATGAAGATTTAATAACATGATCATAGTGACCAAAATTATCATGGTTATCAGTATCATTGCAGTAAAGTTAAAATGTTAAGTTAAATGTTAAAACTTAAAATACACAAGCAATTTCACAGTTTAAAAGTTTAAAATTGAAAACCATAAATAAAATTATAGCTATGCGCTTTTTGTTAGCATTAGCATCAAAATAATTGCATAGACAACACCTTATGCAAACACATGAAACCCATATGAAGCACGCATCGACATCACAAAGCTCAGGAGCGCCGTCACCACCAAAGGTTACATACCGCTGTCCGCCATGTTGTCAGTGACACAAAGCACACTGGCGTGGCATGCTGTACCTGGGCATGGGAGACTGTCGCTGACTGTGCTTCATGCTGGACAGTGCGTTTTTCATAGTGCAGTAATCAGTCACGTTTCAATGATAATTAAAATTTGAAACGGTAATACTAACCATCTGGAATTTTACCATGCTTTACCATGAAACCGATAACAGCTTCATCCCTACTGTAAATAGTTAAAATAACCCTCCATTTACCACATTTGGGATGTCAAGTATCACTGTAAATATATAAAAGAAACTTTTTGCAAATCCTTAGCACTGTAAATAGCAAAACATCTCCCTTTTAAAAAATAAGTCATCTGACATTTAATCTTTATCAGTATTCCAAGTCAGCAGCTCAAGAGCTATTGGAGGATCAGCCATTCTTTTTCCATAGGGGAGGATGAGAGATTCGTCGCCTCTTTAACCCCTTTATAACAGTCTAAAAGGACATGTTTAGAATTCATTATTAAATCTGACAGATCGGTCTTTCATTTTCCATAGAATAAAACCATCATTCTGCTAATCTGTAGCGGCAAGTTTAACCAATTTTTCTAAATAAAAAGGTCTGGATTTGTTGCGGAAATCATGACGACATACATATCCTAACTAAACAATTGTCATTTTTCATAATTAGTTACCAGTTTTCTACACTATTTAACTAGACAACAGCCCTTGTATGTTACTGCTTCAGTTCAGGAAGGGTGGTAGCAGTGGAGACTTACAGGAGAACACACAGCTTCTAGAAAGTTCTGTGCTTACCGCTATTGGGTGAGGGATGGTCATGGTGGGGACCAGATAAGCCCAGTGAAATGCACAGAGTAATTCTGGTTTCATTCAGGACAGGAATATAGGTCAAGTATGACTTTATACAATTCAGGTCAGTGCTGGTATGAAAATGTGATTATGCCTCATGTCTGAACTTTCATGTAAAAGTTGAGTCATCCTGTTCAATGCATAGTGCTTCCTTCCTGCACACTTCTTGTTTTAGTGGCATGACATGTGAATTACTCACCTTTCCATGGCACACAGATCAACATATCAAAAATACCTTTGCAATTTAGTACAGAGAACATCCTCAGATCATAGGAACCATCTAGGAAGAGTATTTAAAAAGTTCGGTACATATTAAAACAATTTTCAGAGCGTCTGACCTTTCCTTTGGGGAATACATAACTTGATAGCAAATTTCAGGCCATGCCTGGATCCTGGCTTTTGATAGAGCCAAATGACCACCTCTTCTGATATGTGTTCAACATGCCCAGCACTTGAAAAAACACATTTGCCTAAAAAAAAATCCTTACAGAAACAATGGTGCTGGAAACCCATAAATACTTCTCAATTACATTTATGGAGAAAAGCTTCCCATAATAACCACCAATACATGGATGCATGAAGCCCTTTGCTGTGAATCCTCATTCCTGTTCTGATAACCTTAGCCCAGTATGAGTAATTAGCCATGTACCTTAGTACTGGACAAGCATCCAGTTGGGGGGACAGTGACACTCTCACAGTACAGGACTTTGTGGTCATCTTGTTGTATTGATGCCTTTTTAGTATATAGTACCGTATGATTATTCTCTTTTTGAGTTTGCTATTTTGTTGCATTGTCATTTCAGTAAATCTTTGATTCTGGTCAATTGACAGCCTTTACACACTGCAATGTGCAATCTTGCACTATTGAATCTGGTATCCGTGACATAAATATTATTCAGTTTGCTAAAAGAACAATCGGTGTCAGTAAGAAACTAGCAAATGACTAATTCAGAGTTTTGAAGACGGCTGTAGGTGGATACCTACAGCGCAAACAGACATTCCCAAAATAAAACTAAACACATGGTTTAAATCACAATGACTACTTTTCATTTTCATTGATGGAGTTATTTGCTTGCAGAAATATTTTGCTTTGATGAAGTTGTGTAAGATAGCATTTTGCAAAGTGCTGGGCAGTATCATTTAAATGCTTACAGAAATGCACTGATAATAGTAGATGTTCAAATAGAAAAAAAACAATAAAAGTATGTCTCAGCCAATAGTACAGGTGTTATAGTACACGATTTCTCCACATTATTAGAATATTTGCTGTAAAGTTACAGTTGTTACACTTTTAACCAGAGGGGGCGCACTTCCACACACACCACCTATACACACATTTTTGTCTGGTCAAACAGCCCCATGGGGACATTCTGCCATTTTCAGAGAAGCTTCACTAGGCATGTAAAAAATTTATTCTCTATCGTTTGCAATGGTTGTGGCGGTGGGAACAGAAACAGGCCAACCTTTCACAATGCCGTAACACTCAACCTGTCAAATCCAGGCTTGCTATACACCAATAGTGCTGCCGTTACCAGTTCTCCCTCCACACTCTGTCATGTGCCACATACATGCTTGTTGACAGTGACAGCATCCAGAATGTCTTGCACACTCGTGATACTTCACTACACCCTGAAAAGACAAGGTGCACGCACTGGACATTTTCCCTAAGTTTATTAGACAGTGCGACAAGTCAGAGGCTTCACTCTCACATTCCCCATCGAGTTCAGAAGCCTCCTGCTTCCTTCCATCTTCTCTGAGAGCTCCCTGTCGCTCCACCGAGGTCCACCTGTGGAAAATTTACAGTGTCAGACACACGGCTGCAAAGCCAAGTACAGGTGGGGGGACACCACAGGGAAGAGTCACAATCACTGTGCCAAATACAGGATCAGTAGCACAATGTTCTTCTCGCTTAAACATCTATATTGCCTTGCCCCTATACTCAGACTGCATGCTTGTGCTTCTCCATTTCCAATTAAAACAGCACTTACCCACAGGACCCTATTCTATTTGCCCCCTTGTGGTCACTTTCTGTAAAAACACTGCTTTTACCACACGGTGCAATGAGGGGACAGACTTTATCTTGCCCTGTAACACTAGCAAAACTGCAGATGTTTCTCTTGTTAAGGCTCTTCAACAGCCCAATAATGCATTCTGACAGGTGATTCCACACCAAGTCCTCAAGTTTCCTGCAATACATACGACAAACACCCACATAAACTTTGACACATTACTGCTCAAACAGCTGTCACATAATACCCAAACTGACTACACTTACAATGATAATTGCATCATCTTTAGAGCCAAACACGACTCATTACAGTTAAAACTATAACTCCGGTGGCATTCTTGATGTTACCCTACATGTGATGATCCATGGCCTTTTCCGCTTCCCATTCAGGTCGGACCTCACATCTAGTCCTAACTGGTCCCCATCCACCCTTCCTATGGTGACACCACTTTCATGTTCAATTTAATTTTACCAGTAGCACATACCTGATGGAGGACGGGACCAACTCCCACCCCACACATTAGGCGCCCACGTTTGCTGCTGTGAATGTCCCCATAAGCCGTCAAAAGCTCCCCGTACACACATCACTGACGCCAACGTTAAGCGGCGGTTCCACAGTTTCACCACTAGAGGGCTTGCTTAGCGCCATCCAGCATGTACGACATTAATACTGCTGTCACACATGAAGCAGCAGGTGTAAACTCACCTGGGATGTTGGAGTCCCATAGGGCTTGTTGCCTTTGCGCCCCTGTGCTCCTATTTAAAAATGAACACCTTTTCACAGAAGAAATACCGTAACAGACATACCATTTTGCCATGTGTGCTCACCTCGGAGGTCTCAGCGCCATCGACGACACACCTGCCAAAGTGGGAACAGGGGCGGGAGGAGGATGTGCCAACAGGCCGCGAAATGACCACGTCCACATAACCAAACATGTCATTTTATTGTCTTAAAAAGTAAATGACACCATCCCCAGTGGGCTTGTCACATACACTACGAGAACAGGGACCAGCACTACTACACAAATAGGGACCTTCAAATATTATAGACATTACAAAAGAAATCCCCCATTCCCTCGGCAGTTATTATACTAAGCATGACCCAGCGACAGCATTTACAATATGGTACACATTCACAATTAAAAACAATGTTATTGGACGCTGTTAGAAATCGATTATGTTGAGGGAAGACATTTCATGGACCGTCATCATTTCATATGAAATATTTTACATATTCACAGGCCATCCTTCCTGAAGGACGAGAGGGTCACCGCCGACCGGACTTTTCAGTGCAAACGTGTTTAGTTGAGGCAGTCCTATCTGCGATTCTCCCCTTATATTTCCAAAGAAAAAAACAGAAAGAAAAAAAAAAACTTCAAGATTCCAAAAAAAAAAACAACGCAGACAAAAATAAAGGAACCTGCGATGCCATGGCGTAGGCGTCCTCAGGCCTTCGGTTCTTTGCATTTTTCACGTCGTCAAAAAGACAGGTCATTAATGAGTCCCAACAAAGTGGAGGCAGACAAAACAAAGATGAAACCCACATGGGTTCCTCTCCGCAGCTCACTCGGAGGCCCCTCTGGAGAACACACGCGTGCCGTCACGCGCCCGCCACTTTCACCCCACCGTATCACGTGAACGACCAAGGCTGTACTCCTTGAACCTCTTTTGACTTTACTACTTCTCACAAACTCGTTGAATCATCGCACCCTTTTCTTGTGCTTTCCTTGCATTTCATTGGCACTCATAAACAAGTTAAAAAATAAAGTATCGTCAGGGTAGAATTCCACAGCTTCTCTAGAACCAAAGTAGACTGATGCTCACATTCGGTACAGAGAAAACAACACACACATCTTTCGCATCAGGGTCATCGATAGACACTCAGGCCTAGCCAGAGACGACTGGTAGAGACTGAAATCTAAGAAGGATGCGTGCACCCCCAACGCTTTCAACTCAATTCTGGGACAGATACCTGAGGCTATCATAGCTGCAAACGTGTGAAGAACAGTCACAAAAAACAGGAATCTTCCAAACTGATCTAGGATGAGTTGGTGACCGAGGCAGCGACATGGACTAAGACAGGACATTCGTCCCAAGGCGGCTGAGCATGCGTGTCATCAATGCTGACAACTCTATGCTTGTCATGTGCTATTTTCTTGACTCGTATGCAAGACTGCACTGGCAATAAAAATCGGCCCAGGACTTTGGGGTCCCCTATGAAAAACTGGCTGGTCCACAAACCTCCCACCCACTGGGAAAACGCCCAGTACACCAGACGGCCAGTCCAGCCCTGCTCGTGCATCACTTTGGATGAGAGCATTTCATCCGAATAAAGTTCATGGAAATGTGTCGGCTACACGTTTGTGACAAAACCTAGACTGCGTCAACACAGACACACCCCCTGACTGGGGGGTGGGGGGGGCACTGGCACCAGTTGCCTGACTGGACTGTAACCAGTAAACTGGCTGGGTTATATGGTGATGCCCTTAAATGAGAAACTACAAATAAAAGGGAGGAAAACAACCAGCTGCCCAAATAAACCTTCCAAGACGGTTAATGTGCAAAAATCTCTAGCAGTTTCAATCAAGCGTTCCCAGCCACATGTGAGCGTGGGACGCAGGCAAGACACCCTATGCCATGACTAAACGTGAGACCCCCACGACCCCCACTAAGGGGCCGCCCTTGGTACGGCAGGGATGCTTGAAATATGGCCTGAAATCACAGGGTGCCCCCATCCAGAGAGGTGAACAGCCTCCAAAGGAGACCCAGAACACTACATTCTTCACTACGCTTGACTCTGATCAGCTCACACTAGCAGGACAGACACGAGGATAAAAAAAGACAGACTCTATGGTGTCGCTTTGGGATGATGCCAGATGATTCTGTCAGGGTCAGATCAAGTGAGACATCCATGCGAAAACTCCTTCTTGCTATGTGATACAGACTATAGAAACCACATTGTCGCCATTTCCTCAGGCTTTCCTTGTGCGTTCTCAAAAAAAAAAAAAGAAAAAGAAAAATTACAAACTTAAAACACATCAGCTGTGATACCTCACCCAGCAAATATTCCATATTTTAGGGAGATTGTTTTCTTACCTGACTAAGAGTGAAAAACAAAAACTAGAGAAACAAATCGCTAAAAATAGGTGAAAATTCTAATTTTTGATTGAAAGTGACGGCTCACGTGATGGACATCCCTCCTCTATTACCGTGGTCCAAAATTTCTGGGGGAAAACGTTCTAATAGAAACTAATCCATTTCACTGGTTTTACTTGAGTCTTATGAGCGGGGGAGCGACGGAACCGTTTCCGGGTTGTGGCTGGGGGAGTGGCTAGAGGTGTGGCCTGGGACATTGCTCGGTCTCCGGTGGGCGTGGACTCCCACCACCTGTCAAACGCTCGTGATGGAGGCCAGACAGTTGGGCGACTTCTGCAGTTTCTCCGGCTGCGTGCCAGGTGGCTCCGGGATGGCGCGGAAGCTGAAGGGCGGTAGGCCAGCTGCCACAGTACCCATGTGACCGGGGCTCAGCGCTGGATTCTGCCGCCGGTTACTCTCCACGATGCTGGAGGTGTTGGATGCCAGGCTTTCCCGGGTGCTGCCGCACAGACAGCACAGAGCCGCGGTTATGGGCAGAGGGTTAGGGGTGGTAGAAAAAAGGGAGGGGAAAATGAAGGTGGTGGGGGTGGGGTTAGAGGGGCCAATGGGGAATGGGTGAGAGGGAGTGTGGCAGAAAAAGGAGACAGAGAAAGGGAGGAAAGCACATTAAAGTGGGCTTACCACACTGACACACTCTACCGAAGACGGAACCGACTGATGACTGCTGCTATACTCTGCCCACCCCAGCACTGTCCAAGCTACTTGAAAATGCGATAGGAAGGATTCATGCCCAGGTGAGACCTCTGCAGCCAGCTAAAGTGAGTGGGCTCAAAACTTACAACCTGATAGGGTCTCAGTCAAGAAACCAGGATAACAGGAGAGAGGAATGGATGACAGATCACTTCACACACCCAAACATCAGCATAATCATCAGCACAGGACCAAAGGAAGTTTCTCAAGGTGAAAAGCCAAACCCACAGGAGAGAAGAATACTCTAACGGTGGTGCCCCCGTCCCTCTACTGCAGCACAGCATTGCCACTAATGGCCCCCCCAGTCTCTTGCGCTACAGCGCTTTCCATACTGACTCAAGCTGAGGCGGCTGGTGTTTCCTCTCCCCTTATTCCATGCTGGCTATTTTAACACAAGGAGTCGACTGCACACGTTCATTCACTGCCTTAATGTGGCGTCTATTAGACCGGGACCCGGACACAAATCCAGGTCACAGCCGAAAAGCAGATGGGATGCCTCCATCGTTGATGGTGGAAGACCCCGAATCTGGTGGGCTGATCACGCCTCCCATCTCATGCACGATCATGTCGCTGTCCGCTAAAAAATCTTCATCCGCATCACAGCATTTCCAGATACTGGGAAGACTGGGGGGGTGTTGGTTCAGCGGGGACTGACATCATCGCGGACGATGACTCACCCAGGAAAGTGAAGTGAACCAGAGGCAGTGAAATTAGCTGCAGTCTGCTAGTGAGCCCGTTTGGGGCCATTAATTTATATATACAGGCCGGCGATCAGCCAGGCATCACCTGCCAGAGCCGTTGTCTAAATCTTGATATCGCAGAGATATGGACAAGTTTAATAAGATTAGTAAATAGCCAGAGCATCGCTCACACCACCAGAGCTGCCATCTGCTGTGAGAAAAGAGCACGTTTATACAGACTACAGAAACCATATTCCCATCTACAGGCTTAGAGCCAGCACTTGCCCACACATGAACACACCTACAAAGCTCCCAGTCCAGGGGGTACGGATGATCCTTTAAGTGGAGGGGATGGGGGGGCACCCGCAAGCCGAGAACAACGGTCGTTTGACCGGATCGGCCAGATCATATCAGAGATCTAAGCATTCCGCCAATGGGCTCATGGACAAACAGATGAGACAAACACCGCATCTCTTTAATTGGTGACATTTTAAAGATCCACAAACAGGTGTTTCACAAAAAAAGTCACATGACCACAGGGTACCAAAGGACCTTGCCCAAATTGCTTACGATTTGTTCCCTTTTAACATACTGCCCATGACACCTGTCCGTGGCACAAAGAGAAGACTGTTTTTCATGTAGGCCCCCCCCCTACGCCCATAAAGGGCGCTCTGCCAAATAAACCACCACCTCTGGTGATGGCAACAGTACTCATAGGTGGCAGAGTCGCATGGCTCGGCCAGTGCCAGAATGTCTGTCTTGTCCCCCGTAAGACTGGGACCCGGATTCAAATCCACACCATAGCCACAGTCACAAGCCTCCCCCCCCCCCAGTCACAACCACAAACAACAAATGGAGGGATGGCAAATAACATTGGCACTACACAAGAGCATACAGTACAAACAATGGATTAAAAAATACACAAACAAAAATGACACAATAAACATGCAAACTTGCACAAGTGGCCTCTGAGGAAGCAAATATGTCCGATAAGCTCCTCCCCCAGGAAGGCCTTACCGTGGGGAGTTAAAACCGCTGTCCACAGTGACACTGCTGCTGTCCATGCTGTCAAGCCGCGCCGAGTGGGCCGATTTCTGGCTGCCACCCATCTCCGTCTCCCGAGGGCTCAGGAGACTCAGGTTGCTCTCAAATTTGCGCTGCAGGTCTCGCTCTTTCTCACGCTCCAGCAGCCACTGCATGGTGCCGCCGCCCTCACGTGCCTTCCCGTCCTCTGCCGACGCCTTGCGCGCTGCCTCCTCGGAGTCGTCGTCGTCTGACACGTTATAGTAGTCAAATGTCGCCTCGGCGCCAGGGGGCTGCTCCTGGCCTGGTGGCACTGGCACTCCTGTGGAGGCCGCCTGTGGGTCCGAGCAGTCGGGGACCTCCGATGGCTTGGCATGCGGAGACTTGCGCAGCGTGCCCGGCCTCGAGTGGCCACCCTCCGTATAGGCTGCCGCTGGCGTGCCATGCGGGGGCTTGAACAGGGTGTCCTTACTGAATATCTCCTTCCTCTTGTCCACATTGGCCTCCGGCGTTTGGCTCGGCGCCGGTGCCCCTCCGCCGTTTTGCGCCTTGGCAGTGGTGTCCTCTTTATACTCCAGGGGATGCGGCGTCTGCCGCTCACAAGGCGAGCTCTTACGCACGGCATCCGAGGACGTCGGTGTCTCGCGCTCAGGCTTGCCTAGCGGGGATGGTGCTGTGAGCACAGTCTCGTTGGACGTATTGCACTGGAAATAATCGTCCGCGGCAATGGCGGCAACAACAAGGGCTTTCGGCGAGCAGGCTTTTGGGTCTCCATATGCTGACGCTGCATCCCTGCTCTTGCTCTTCTCCGACGGGCCACATGGCCTTGGGTCCTCAGGGCCACCCTTGACTAAGTCGGGCACACACATCTCAGAGCCGAACTTGGTGCCCGACAGCACCATCCGGGAGTAGTGCGGCGTGGTCTGCGAGGCCCGCAGGGTGCCATCGTCCGTGTAGTATCGGCTCCGGTCATCAGCGGTGCGGTCAAAGTCGTCGGTTGCACCCACTGAGGCAGCACCCAGGGGGCCCTTGGAATTGTCCATAGAGCGCGACCGCTCCTTGGCCTTGTCAGAGCGCTCGTTGCGTGACTTTCTATCTTGCGTGTGGCTGTGGCTCCGGTGCACCTTGGAATGCGACGTGCCCCTTGATGGCTCAGGGAAGGGCATCTCTGTCCGTCGCTTGGCCAGCTCCCCGGAGACGTCCCACTCGGGTGTGACAGGGAAATGTGACTCCACAATGTTGGGGTTGCTGTGCACCAGGCAGTTGCCACGGCCACGCTCCACTGAGAACGTGCCCTCCCGTGGTGAGCGTACGAGCGATGAGCTGTACAGCCGGTAGTCCCGCTCGCCCGCCAGGTCCAGGTTGGAGCCCTCAGATGGGTCGCCCCGAGACGCACGCGTCTTGCTGTGCGAGCGGGTCTTACCATGCGCCTTGCGGTGAGCCCGGCTCCGCCGACTGCGCGCACTCTGCTGTGCCGACGAGTTTGCCTTACTCCTCTGGGCACGCTCCTCCTCCAGGCGCTTCATCACCGCTGTGTGCCGCATCACATTGCCCACCGTCAGGTCCGGGTTGATACGCCGGATGATCTCCATCTCCACATCGCGTGGGATGGCTGTGGGCGTGTCCTCGTCACGGAGCGGCCACTCCTCTGGGGGAAACTGGGCTGAAAACGTGGCCAGGTGTTTCGTCTTGTCCTTCTTGAAACTCAATCTAAAGAGCTTCAGGCCAAACTTCTTTGACTGCTTCTCACTGCCACCCCCTCCACCCCCGCTGCCACCCCCACCCCCCTCCTTGCGCTTCGTCAGGGTGTCCGTCTTGTACGACACATTGAGGCTACTCTTGCTCTTCTCTGTGGCAGGGGCAGGGTGCGGGGCCGGGTGCGGGGCCGGAGGCTGCGCAGGTGGTGGCGGCGTCGGGTATGACTCCTTGGGCTCCTTGGGCGACTTCCTCTGGATGGTCGAGGCATGCAGGCTGTGCAGGTCATCGCGGTACGAGTTGTATGAGTCGCAATGGTTTTTGGAGTGCGGCCGTTCCCGGACGCAGCCCGATGTCGATGGTGTGATGGTTCCTGACTGTGGCGAGGTGCACTGCTGCTGTGGCCGCTCGGGGATCCGCTCATCCAGGTGGTACCACTTGCTGTTAGTCCTGATGAGGGAGGGCGTTATGAAATACGTCTGCGGCGTCACAATAAAGTATCCCTCCGGGGTGGGGTAGATCTTCCTCTCCCGCACCAGCATGTTCAGCGTGTGCCGGAGGATCTCCGGGCTTGGAGTCGGAACACCTGTGAGGTAGAGAAAGGTAGAAATGCATAAATGAGCCTCAGTTTGGCACACCTGGGTCATCTGAGAAGTTTCATGTGCTTGTGGGTGACCCAGCAACGAGGAGCAGGATGCTATATGGCTATCAAAAGCCTCCCACCTCCCAGCAGGCATTCTACACGGGAACTTTCTGCTGGCATTCTCTCTGGCTATACACAAAAGACGCGCGGAGACCATCCTCAAAAAATATCTTCTTTCTTATTATAATATCTAAATTTTCATGTGAGAATGCCGAGAGACAGCAAATTCTTTTTTTTGGGGGGGGTGGGGATGGGTCCTGAAGAGTCACATGCAACATGTCTCATTTTCAACCGCCTCCTACAGGCCAGTGACAGATGTGCAACTTTGTCGGAATGGGCCAGAGGAGTATAGGGCTGACGTTAAGAAAAGCGGTCCCTGCGTCACAATGCCCAGTGACGGTGCCCATACCTCAGTGTCGCAAAGCTAAATTTGGCCATTTCATTTTCGTTGTGGCTGTGGGTGTGTGCTGGGAGGGAGGGGTACAGTGTCTCCGAAAGTCACGCCTCCAACCTGCCACACATGTTCAGCTTCCCCCGCCTAATCCCTGCCATGTCGAGACATCGCTACGGTCACCGCAACATTCCAGATGCCTGCCTCCATGCTGGTCAGGAAAGACCGGGGTTTCGCACATAGTCTGATTTCACCCTCACCGTGGAATTTACGGTGGGGGGGCATGGTATCCTCAGGTCTTCTTAGGGTTAACATGTCAAATCAGGACGCAGCTATCTGACTGTTTAATACAGTAGATTACTCTTAACTAGACAGGTTTAAATGTTGCCTGCCATTACATCATACTGAGTTAGTTGCCATACCAACATGACGCAACTTTTTTTTTTTTTTAATCCCTCCTCCTTTCCAGGGAGCAACCGCGTCACTCCATGAATGGAGTCCAATTCTCTCTCATTGCGAGATGCAGGCACGTCTATGACACGCAAGTGACAACGGGTGCATTTAGGATTACTGAACACGAGGTGGCGCCCTCCACTACTGAGCAGAGCCACTTCTGACACAGACCACTGCCAGGCCCCTCAGGAGCAACTGTCAGCATCAACATGCGAAGGGCTGAGACACAACCCTGTTGCCTTGTTCCGCACAGGGTGTCTGGGCTTGGGCTCTTTACTGTGTCTTGATGCATCAGTGAGAAGATACAGACTGCCATGGCTCCCAGGCTGCACACGGCACCAGCCTTCCCCACACAGGGTTTCCCCCTGCAGGCCAGATGGGGGTTCCAGCCTCCACACTGCCCCCTCCCCACCACCACCGGTGGAGTGTTGTTGTCTGTAAAGTCACATAGCAGAAAAAGAGCAGAGCGACAGAGAGCTGGAAAAGCTGGCATATCTGCATGGAGTGGCACTGAGCAGCAGGTCACATGAGCCTTCAACCCATCAACCACAAACATCACAGACAAGGATCAACAGAGATTAAAAGTGCTCAGTGATGACATCCATCTGTCACCAGCACCCAGATCAGATGCCCAGCGACACCGGTTCCAGTGCTGCTGCAGTAGCGCTGGGGAATCGTTAGACTGCTACACAGCAAAGACTTTGGCAAAAGCATCAACAATCCAGTCAAGAGACAGCATTCTGACTCTTCAGTGTAGGGCTACATGATATCACTTTGCAATATAACTGCAATTACATGGTGCATGCGCAATAATCACCTGGGTTTTAAAAGACGGAACTAAACATTTGTCCAAACGCCGGCCTTTTGGTACTATATGCATATTTACTTACGCCCACAATTTGGTAAGCAGATAAGCAGTACGCCTGAAATATATTAATGTTTTTGGGTGTATTGTGAATTTGTATAAATTCAGCGCATCTTTATGTTTAATAAATTCAGGTAGCAGAGCACGCCACACAATTCTGATGTGGTAGAAGCGATAAGCACTGAAGTGGCGGTGAAGAAAGGGACAGCTCAGCAGCCACAACATTTTTCAAAAGAGGAGACATAGTGGAGAAACAAGGTAAAAAGACGTTGGTCGTGTGGTGGTACTTTTTGCAGTTTAAAATCCGATACGTTTACTAAACATAAGAACACACAATTTACTAACTTTTGGGTGTCACAGTACGCTTCTCATTAATATCTCAGGCATACTACTAATCTGCTTACCAAATTGTGGCCGTAAGTAAATGTGCATATAGTACCGAAAAGCCAGCGCTTGGACAAATGTTTAAGCCCGTTGTCTAAAGCTCTGGTGATTATTGTGTGTGAACCATATAATCACGACGCAATATCATGCAGCTCTACTTCACAGTCTTTCTCGTGTATTACTGGGGTGTCGGTGTCGACATGATGCTCACTGTCCAGTGGAACACAGCACTGTCAACTGGTCAGCCTGTTAGCCCTCCCATAACATTACATAACAGCCTGTCAGCTAACAGTTTACAAGACAAGGACCAACCACTACTCTCACTGGCCGGCCATCAAAAAGTGATGGAAAAACAGCACATGGCGCAGTCACAAGCTTCTTTGAGGAGAGTACAGTGCACTAACTGCAACGGAGCAGTAACAGGCTGCTTTGTGGACAGCGTGGTGCAATAACAGCACTAGCGCAGTTACATGGTGCGTTCCATTTGCCTTCGGATCCGAGTTTTGGTTGCCGAGATTAACCGAGTCGGATGCATTCCATTTGCCACAGAAGTAGCAATACCATAGACCCGTATCAAAAAGCAAGATTTTTTTACTTAGCTGGACTGCCAGATTTAAGGTACCTCAGTTTAAATGGCCTTTATCTCTGTATGTTCACTTACAATTAGCACGAACTACCTTAAATCCGACAAATAATCCGACTAATCATGAAGTCCAATTCTAGCCCAGTTAATTGTTAGCCATTGTAAGCAATATCAGTTGATAACACATTATGCACGGTGCTTTACGTATAAAACTCCATAGCAACACGTCCACAGATAAGCTGTATGGTATAGTGTGTGCGACCAATTCAATGAGCCACAAATGAGAAGTAGCACTTAAACAGTATAAAACCACAACTTTCCCTTCTGTTGATAAAGGGCGCAGCCATCTTGGATTCTGAACTCGGGATCCTCTGTGCTTCTCCAAGATATTTCTCGGATCTCCGAGAAACGGGAGCGCGCATGTCGTCAATTCTGACTTCAAAACTTGGAATCAGACTGGGATTCTGAGTTCCGAGGGCAATTGGAACGCACCAACAGGCTGCTTAGAGGACAACAACTGTACAGTAAAAGCACTGGTGCAGTGACAGGCTGCTTCAAGGACAACTCGGCCTGATAACAGCACTGGAGTAGTGACAGGCTGCTTCGAGGCCAGCACAGTGCAATATACAGCACTACAGCAATGACAGGCTGCTTAAAAGAAGAGTACAGTACAATATCAGCACTGGTGCAGTGACACTACTGAGCTGACAACATGGTGGGGTTATTGCATTGCCACAGATACACCCCTCTTAGCCGAGGGCACACTACAATAACAGCCTTACAACCTTAGATAGTACAATAAGAGCACCGGCCCTGTGATGTGCCTTTTAGTTGAGAGTACAGTACAGTACAGCACTGCCCCACGAGTTCAACATACTGCTGAGTAGACAGCAAAGCAAGGTAACTGCACTGGCGCATTGATGTCCTTTCTAGCTGAGGGTACAGTACAACAGCAGCACTAGTGCAGTGATGTCCCTGCAAGCTGAGGGTACATTACAACAGCAGTCCTGGTGCAGTGATGTCCCTCCAAGCTGAGGGTATAGTAGAATAAATACACTGGCGCAGTGACAGACTACTGAGCAGTGACCTCATCCTGCAGCTAAAAATCAAGCCACACGACTGATTCTAAACCATGTTAAGCTGTCCGTTGTGAATCGGGGCAGACTCATAGACACGCATTAGGCCGTGTCGCTCATTTGGACATTTCTGCATACTTGAGAATATCATGTCCACCATAAGAAGCTTCTAATTAAAAACCAAAGTTTGACTGTAGAGCTCCAGACTGTGGCTGAGTTTGTGGAAATGTCTGCCTAACCTTAGGGTGCATTTTTTTGGGAGAATGGAAAACAGACCAGGTGGAATGCCCCTGCAAGACTCAAAAAAAAAACACCTTTTGAAAAGTTGAAAGTCAGCTTTGAAGTGGAGGAGACAACAATGTGTGAAAACTTTCTTTGTTATAGGGTTACAAACATAGTTCATATGCAGGCTACCCAGCATAGTGAGTCCAGCATTTCATTCACACCGTGCAGCTGCTGCCAAATGAGCGCGGCGTGCTGGCAAGGCCCACCTGGGAAGCAGGTGGCCAGGTGCTCCATGAGAGCATCCTGCGTGACCGGCTTGCGTGTTGCATTCATGGCTGAGATGGCCAGGCACAGGATCTCGCCCAGCGGGATGAACTGCGACTGACTGATGGGGGACATGCTGATCGGAGACACATCACCTGTGGGAAAGAGGAGAACAGCAGGGTCACACACACAGAGAACAGGAGGCAGGGGAAGCCTCAATACCTCAATACCCTCGGACACTGGATGTTTGGGAAATTCCAGACACCTGACCTGTCATCCACCTTAATCAATGTTCACCGGATAAACTCCTTAAAGAGAATGAAGAAATGACATGTCGTCGTAGTGTCAGCAGCACGCAAAGTTAAGGACAATCGAGCGATCACAGGGCCCCCAACCCCCGTGTCGTCCCCAGGCCTAGTGAATGAACTCTGTGACCCTCTAACCACTCTGACTGGGGTCACCGAATTTCAACAGAGAAAGCCCCCCCTCACCCTCTTCAGCCCATCCCACAGTGGTCCAGTGAGGTCAAGTGCCAGGAAGGGGCATAGAAAGGGGCATTCGCAGTGGGAGAGGGACAGACTGGCAGTGACTTCCTGGAGCCCTGGGCATCGACAGCCACACAACCACTGCCAGCAGTTGGGCTACCAGAAGACTTAGAGAAAAGTTTGACAGATAAAAAGGGAAACGTGACCGTGTTTTAATGGGGTTGGAGGGATGGATCGGAACTGGGAACTGCCAGGACATAAGAGGCCTTTTCATGGTTGCGGCATGTGGCTTTGAGGATGCCAAGAGAACAGGATGGGTCAGACAGGAACAAGGGCAAGAAGAGGCGGAACTGGGGGGGCGCTGAGATAGGCAGGCCAGCAACAGACAACACAGTCAGTGAACAGCCCAGTGATACAGTTGGAGCTAACATTACATGTAGATGCACGGACATATGCACACTCTCTGGGACCAAGAACGAGGCACATAATGACTAGCAGAGCAAGTTACACTGAAACAGAGGAAAGCCAGCATGGAGATATGAGGTGGCAGTGTCGGTAAACAGGCCGTCACTGACTGCACTGTCAGGTGCAGAGCGTCAGAACGCGTGTCTCGCAGCTCACAACCGCCTCCAGGGCACAAGCCACACTGTTCCATCCTGGCCAATACAAACCTGAGAGCGGCAAGAAAGAGACACCTGCAGCAGAATGACCCTTCAGCGTTGGGTCATGTGACAGACCGACTGTGGTTATAGGGCACAAATTCAA
The DNA here is from genome assembly GCA_026776725.1 of Gnathonemus echidnorhynchus. NCBI lineage: Eukaryota > Metazoa > Chordata > Actinopteri > Osteoglossiformes > Mormyridae > Gnathonemus > Gnathonemus echidnorhynchus. The sequence goes on along the minus strand of JAODJU010000050.1, from coordinate 11,267,532 downwards.
CACCACCCAATGTGCAGCAGAAATCATTGTGAAAGACACCACCAAAATGCATTATTCCCGTGCCTAGCAGAACCTCCTGTCCTCAGAGACTAGGGTGAAAAAACCACGGAACTAGAGTTCTGAAAATGGTTCAATACCAGCATTTTGAAAAAAAAAATCAACACTTTTATTATGCAAATGGATATTTGATCTGGCTAAAAGGAATCTGTCTCTTTAAGCTCACTGTTGACAGCGGTGACATTGCCTTAGTGGTGTGTATGACGCTGCACGAAACAACACACTGAACAACAGAAACAGTCATGTACTTTTCCTAAGGTTAGACTTGAAGAGATGGCAGTGACTTCAGCAACACCTGAACTCACTGAAAAAGGGGGAGGCACAAGTGAAATATGGAGATATTTCAGCCATAAAGCTGGAGAAAAATGTAAACCCCTAAACATGGCAGCACCTCTGTGCAAGCGCCGTTTTAAAATGTGTCTTACAAAGAGTGGCAACAAGTCTAACCTGGCCAGACGTTTTTAAGGAATTCAAAGACCGACAGGTGATAGTTGACTCTCCTATTATGTCCATGAAATAAATCAATGATCGAACAACCTCTCAGTAGCAGTAATATACATATTCATGCATAGTCTACAAGCTCAAAGCCCAAGGTCGAAATGGCCTCTATGTCAACACTTGAAAAGCCGGCTTTCCCACTTTGGAATATCTCTCCATCCGGGTTTCATAGTGCCGTGGCTTAAAGTGCCGGAACTTTCTTTTAGGGTGTTTCCACAACAGCAACAAAGATGCAGACCCTCCTTTTGCCATAATAGAACACAAACAAAGAAAGGGGGATTAAACCCCACAACCACACTGCACCATGGCTACCGGGTGAAATTAGTTTTACATCCTCTGATAAATGAGTGACAATGTGAAATAAATAAAAACAGACAATGTGGTAGCACTGGCATGGTAACAAGTGACCTGTCTGTGGGATCCTTAAACGTGTTGACAAACACCTGGTCCCGCATTCAGGAGTGGACCAGAGAAGCCCAGCCAAAGATGGCGGGGAGGAAACCACACAAAAAAACAATGGGAAGAACAAATTCATGATCCACAAACATAGGGCCACTCACAAAACTTTGATTATAGATCATTGTGATTTAGGGACAGACCCTCCCATCCCTAAAAGTTGTAACATGCAAGTATTTTGGGTGCATGCTTGGACATGTTCCTGCAGATTACGGGGCACACACATACAAACGACAACAGATGCAACTGCACTGTAGGCACATAGTGATGCCCTTTCACACACATTTTGGAATACACACATTGTTCAAATTTGTAACTAGCTAACCCAGATCGGTTTGTGTTACCAAAAGGCTGACATTTAATTAAATCTGTAACTCGCTAACCCGGATCGAGTTGTGTTACCAAAAGGCAGGACACCACACCACAGATCACCACATTACCGCAGACCTAAGAGAATGTCGGCTAGCCCAAACACACAAACAGCAGTTCCCCCCACATAGGTTCTTACATACAGAGCCCAACTTTGCCTCAGACCAGCCTTGGTACGAGGCACAGAACGAAGGGGACAACGACACAGAGTGGAAGACCTGGCAGACTATTTGTCCTCCTAGCAAGCACTTGGAGCTCAGAATGCTTGTTCACATCCATATACTTGGATTTAAAGGACGCCACGAGATGCAGATGGGGTGGGGGTGACGTCATGGCTGCCCAAGCCCTCAGCAGAGAGAGAAAGAGAGAGAGACGAAGGGAAGGTGGTGTGTCATAACACTTGCACCAAGGAGGGAAGCTCATGCTCATTCAGACTCAGTCTGAGTGTTGAGGCCAGAATTGCCACCAACAGCCCCTCCCCCACAGCCACCCACAATGGGGGCAGAGAGAGAATCCAAAAACTGGCTTGGGGAGGGGTTGAGTTCAGGGGGGAAAAAATCAGCTGGGGGTGTGCGAGTGCGAGTTAAGAGAGTGTCTGTGTGTGTGTGTGTGTGCGTGTGTGTGTGCATGAAAGCTTCAGTGCTGCTTTTGCTTCAGGGCCAAGAGAACCAAATAAACGTTCACCGCTGTAGCTCACACTCACGCCTCTCACCCTATTTATCCTGCCCGCTGATCTGTGGCGCACCACAATGGGCGAATAGCCTTCTGACACCAACCTTAAGCCAGCAGTCCACATTTATCTCTCAGTCCATTCATGTCGATAATGTTACCTGATTACAGACTTCCTTCAAACACTTGGGCAGGGGAGGAGGAGAGTAAAAAAAAGTTTATATATATATTCTTGTTGATTGGCTCCTCTGTGGCTTGCCACAGTAAGGGTTTGAGTTCACCTTAGGGTCAAGAGTTCAGATCACCGACCATAAATATCTTTAACCTTTTTCCAGCAAGCAAGAATTATATGACGGCAAATTATAATCGCAATAACACACTCGGTGGTATGAGAACAGCTACATATCCAGGCCGAAATGAAAGCATCTGAAATTTTGCTCAGGTTATTAGATCTTGTGCCGGATTCCCCCAAACTGCACCATTCGCCTGAACTGCCTTTTCCGTACTTTACACTGTCAGAGTGGGAAAAAAAGACAAAAGAAGCAATTGTGCTGACATTCGCTCTTACTTAACAAACCGATGGGTCAGGATTAAACCAAGCTCTGCACAATTTTCTTATGTTCCTTTGCCCTTGACTGTTAAAATCCCCACTACCGATGTACCAGCCCCATATGATGGCAACGATATCCGCTTAGCACCACACCGCGTTATTTCTGTAATGTGTATCCGGAAACATACAGCGACAGCAAAATTATATAAATATTAATGATCTGTGAAACCTGACATGACAGAGTGATACCAAAGGCAACACCTTGTGCTACATAAGGAGCAAGAAGAAAATTCCGGAACAATATAGGAACAATAGATGATAGAATGTATACAATACTTTAAAATATTTTCCCTTCTTTTCTATTCCTTACTTTTATTATATGATTCTGATTTTTATTGCTTAATCTTTTTAGCAAAAAAAAGTATATTTTCTTTCACAGGGATTCCCTTATCAGTCTTTTCTGGTGTTACTACTGTCAAACTGTCCCTTTGGATACTGAAGATTTTTATCATATTATCTTTGTAATAAAACTAAAGTGTTGAGCAGGAAATTTAAAGTGTAGTTGGACAGGAAATAAGTGTGCTTTGTCATAATCCACAGCTGAAAACACATGTTCACCCTTGTATTGTTATCATATCTGATTCTGGTATCTTTGTGGTCAAGCTTTTATTGTCATCCTCAGATGAGCTATTGCATTAGAGCATACCGGGGTGTTGGTGAGGAATTGTATATTTATTGTGTTTCATATAGTTTAATATTTGCTGTACGTGCAGATATAAAATGTTACAAGTCAAAACATTGTACTTAACAGCACTACTGGAGAACAGGATAATATGGTGAAAAATAAATAAAAGTAAAAAAACAACTGAGCAAGTTAGTTGAGTCGCAAAACAAAAAAATAATTTTTGAAAAATGACTGAACATTTGATTGCATGCTTTCAAAACAGTGCAAAATCCAAAAAAGGAAGCCAGTAACCCAGAAACACACATATGTACTCCAGAGAAAAACTTACAACCACGATAATGTGTCATCATTAGAACTTGATTTACAAGAATTAGACAAGAACTATCAAGTGTAACTGACACAAGACTGCCCCCTGTCTGAAGGGATGGAAAATGCTACTCAGGTTTTGTTTGTTTAACTGAGAAATGATGACTATTACACTTCAAATGTTTAAAACGGAGGGGGCATATCAAAATAATAGATATGAAACAGAAATAAAGTATAATATATTGCTACATATTAAACAAAATAATGTATTAATAACTCCTTGTAGAATATTTCTTAGGCTACCATTTCAGTTTCTACATATTGCAGTCGGTGGGTGTCAAAAATATAAGATAACATGAAATGTAAGAGTATGATACGGAAATTGCTGAAACCTTCAGTATCTATTATTTCAGCTTTAGAAAGTGTATCAGTCTGACTTCACGTTATTCCAACAGTTAAATTGTTATTGCTATATTTGCTTTATGTAATGAATACCTTTAATTTTTGAGTGAATAAAAGTATATGATTATATTACAGTGTTTAAAAACTGTACATCTAAATCAGGCTTTTTTTGTTTGTTTTTTGCTAGTAGTCTATTATTTTCCTGTCAAAAATCCTGCAACCTATATAAGGGTTCTACGAAACACTAGACATACTGTAGCGTTCAGTGAAAACAAGCATTGTCCCACAGTGTAAATCTTAGGGGGGGGAATTTAATAGCTTTTGAATGAAACAATATGGATAATGGAAATACACAAACACAGCCACGCATATATGCAGTTTCGGGTGTGTATTATTAATTTTTGAATGAAAATGTTCATCTCATTTCCATGACAGCTTATCCAGTCGGTCACGCTGGCCCTGCAGCTTGTCCCAGGAAGCTAAAGACAGAGTCACCCTGGAGAGAATGTCAGTCTGCTGCTTAACTGTAATGGCCATTCAACAGCTAAAAGCAGCCCTGTCTGATAAAGGCTAATTAATACTTGCCAGTTTACTGCAATCTAACCATCATGACCTGCTGGCTGCAAGTCTTAAGTCTGTTTTAAGTTAGAAAACAAAACTACTTTTACAGTTTTACAAATAAAAATGGCTTTAACTGGTATGCAACTAAAAAATATATTTTTAAAAGGAAAATAATGCATTCTGATCAAAACAATGACAACTGCATTAACAACAACAACAATAAGAAAAAAAACAAAAATTTTGCAACTAGCCTCTCATTTCCTGTAACTGGGTGGGACCCCATTGATGTCATGATTGCTTTCATTAACATTTTCCCAGGCACTTGGGTACCCAGAGCTGAGGTGACATGATCCAAAGGTCATCCAGCGCTCAGATTCCCAGTAAGGACCAGTTCCATGTTACTATCTGTAATATGATGCACACAGTATTGTTCCGGTGGAAATTTAAATATTGCTAGGCAAAACAGTTTATTGTTTTATATCATTTTAATTTTACTGCTTCATTGACACTTTTCCTATCCATTTATTGTTGAAACAGGTGTAAAAAAGTCACTTTCAGAGACATCAGACTGTATCTGAATCGCTGTATGACATTCATCTGTTTGAGGCATTTTGCCACCTCTTTCAGGGCCAAACCTGGTTTCTTTGGCACGTGTCGTGCTGGTTTGCCGTTGGTATCTTTCCATTTGCTCGCCCGCCTTGCTGTTCTTCCTCTGAATGCAACGGCATCTCTGTTTGCTCCATCCCCTCCTGTATAAGCAGATTGGGACAGAGCTGGCCCCACCACCCCATTTTTGCACACTTTCACAGACCTTTGTGCTTGCTTTTGAGATCATTAGGCCTGGATCGAATCGTAAACATTCTGATAAACTGCGGTCCCCGATGCCAGCTAAAACCCTATCTCTGATCACGGACTCTTTCAGTCGCCGGTATTGACAGAGTTCAGCTGTGTACATCCACGATAAATGTTTTGGCAGCCTTGCAGGGTTTCTGACAGTGCTTACTGAATTTTGCTCTAGCGCAGTGGTGCTGTTTACTAATACTCAAACCATGAATTTGCAAGGGCCCCCCAAGGTTTCGGGACCCCCTATTGGCCAACAAACAGTCACAACCGTGTTCCTTATATAGGAGATTCTGAAGCAGCATGTTCTGCTAACCAGCTAGCTAGCTAGGATCTTCTGTCTCTACTCATTAGCACCTTTTGACTGGGGACCCAGAAACAAAGCTGTGGCACAAATAATAGTTTCCTTTCCCATTGTAACAATTTTCAGAAATGTGACCAAGACCCATATTGTCAGCAGTTTTGTAACCCATACATCACCCGACACTTTAGTGAATCATCCATATAATCAACTTGTCATCCCATGAAATTAAATTTGCATGAGTACAGGTACACTGGAATGCTTATTTTCACGTATCCCATCTTGCTATGGATTGAGACACATGCGTACAGTTGAGAGTGAAGCTTAGGGTCTGAGCAGAGGGTCAGGTCATTTACCAGATGCCTCTGGAACATGTCTGAGGGCCTTGCTCAAGGACCTGGTGAACATGAGACCTTTCTGCCAAGACCGATGATTGAACCAGCAACCTTCTCATGACACAATGGGCACTTTCACACCGAAGTTCCGGAACCTGGTCCCTGGTAAGAAGTTCCTGGGCCGTCTTGATCGGGAACTTTTGTAGCTCCTGGTCACCTTTGTGTGACACTTTCTCACCACTCAACAAGAACTGAAACCTTTATACTAAATAAGCATGGGAGACCCAAAAAGCTTATAGGATAAACTTTGCACACAATTTCATTACTAAATTATACCACCATATGAAAGCAATGGAGGATAAACAAATCATGTTGTTAGTTATTACAAGAAGTCCTTGCAGTGTGAAAGCACCCACTGTCTGGAAATTATACCGTGTTAGCAGTTTGGAGCCTTTCCAGTCATCAGGTTCAACTTAGTCAAAGTGCAGTAGAAACTTGCAGGTGGACTAATATATATCCGTTTCACCTTCCCCACCTTGGTGTTGACAATAGGTAACAATGCATTCAGAGGCAGGTTAAAAGAACCGTGAATATATGGGTTGTCCCTCCCTTTCTGGTCGGGATTGAAGGCTTCTACCATTAAATCTGTCCTCTGGCTAACCAAACTATATTAATATGTTAGTGGTCTTTTCTGGCAGCATGGCTCAAAATGGCTGCAGCTGTTCTAGCACACCATTTCCCACAATTCCGCATTAATGAGTCATCAGCTGAAGTCAACTGTGATTGACTTTTTATTTATCAATCGGCTTTTCAGTAATCTTTTCTATTTTCATTTTCATTATCGAAAAGTTGTAATTATTTTAGGAATGGGGACATATCGAGTGTTATTACATTTATTAATGTTGCTGTATGAAATCAGTTGTTAAAAAGTAAAAACTAAAACGTTGTAAATCTCCATAAACGCGTTTTGAAAATCAAAAGTGTCAGGGTCAACCCCTGTGGTCCCACTCTGTGTCCCTTCCCCGTTTGGCCAGCAGGCGTTGCTGGTCATCCCATCCTTCATGTTAGTCTTTGTGTTTTTCCCTGGTCTCTGTTGGCCTCATGGCTCAACACTTTGAGCATCCAATTGTTTGTGAACCCTTCTGTCCTGTGTTTGAATCCCACCTCTTCTGTTTTTGTATTTTGCTCCCTAGTGTTTCATTTGAGTTTCTCTAGTTCTTGTGTCTGATTTTGTAGTTGTTTTTTGTTTTGTTCCTTGTGCCCCTGCTTGTGTCTTTACCTGTTTGTAATTCCCTAGTGTTGGTTTCTGTTTCTCTGTTTCCTTGGTTAGTTCTTAGTTTCCCTGTCTTGCTCCTTTTGAGTTCATTAGTTTCACCTGTGCCCTGTTTTCCTGCTCTCCATTAATTAGTCTCACCTGTCCTGTGTTAGTCTTATTACCCAGTTTTGGTTTCTGTATTTAAGTCCCCGCTTCTGTTCTGTTCCCTAGTGGTTCGTTGATTGCGTTTCTTGGTTGTGATGTTAGATATTCTCAGTGTTAGATGTGTATCCGTTTTTTGGTTATTTAGTCTTTGTTAATCCCCTTTTAGTTTTTGACCCCTCGTGGTCTTTTTGGTTTTGTTGTGTTTGTAGTGTTTTCTGTTTTGTTAAATAAACCCCCATTTTTGTTCTTGGAGCCGCCAGTGGGTCGTCCACCCCTTTTGTGCCCGATGCCATGTTCTCGCGCCAGAGATCATGACACAAAAGTATGCTGTAGGTGAACAGTTTCTTTCCAAGGCGTTTATAAAGCTCACAGACATTCAGCCACTAGCTTTCAACCAGAAAGCGAGAGAATGACTGTGCCAGGGCTGTACAACGCTCACCCCTAAACTCTAATTTGCATTAAACGTGCTACGTGCCCTTCTTGGCTATTTTTACACTTGGATCGTAGGCACACCTTTTGTTTGGCCCATAGCTCCCCCCACGTCTAATTGATGTAAATGGAAACAAATGTGAAAGCTTGGGAGTACTGACCTTGTTATATAGAGTAGCTAACCCCAATTAATCAAAGTTCCTCAAGAAATGCTACAGGCTAATAAGTAGGGAGCCAAATCGAACCCGCTCCAGTTACTCACATGATCGCAGGCCTGATTAAAGCGCTTTCTGAATGAACCACACACTTTTAACACCAATCGGCCAGCTGGGTTTGTTAAACTGAGATTCAGGAAGCTGTTAAAAAGACATATCATCCCCCCCGTTTAAATGGCCGTTTAAACATTTTACTGCAAATTGCGTGTCAAATTACCCTTAAAGCAAAAGACCTTTAATGATCTATTAAGACTTCTTTCTCATGTAAATAGACATCCACAATGTTAAATTGTATTAGTCTTTGGGGACTTTAAAGATTATTTAAAAACAGTTATAGCCAATCAAATTGTTTAATTATTTAAAAGTATGACAAATTGTTACAAATATAAAAGTTCAGCTGATCTAAAATTAAATCCAGAATAGAAATGGTGCCCAGGCCTGTTTAAACCACATAATTTTGTATTATCAGACTTTTTCAAATGTGTGTGAATGTGTGTGAAGCACTATTGCAATTGGATTTACAATTGGATTGGATACACACACACACAACCACACGCACAGACATATAGACACAAACACAGTTTTTTGGGAGAACAAATTCCGATCTTTTTGAAAAGTTTGAAAAATTGTGATTTGATGGAGGGAACGATTTTGCTAGCCGAGCTCTGCAGTAGCTCCCTGTCTCTCTCTCCGTCCTTCAGCCGTTGCCTCCAGCCTGCCATTGTTTCCCCACCTCCTCTGCCTACGTCGCAGCTCCACTTGGCAAAGTCATTAGAAGATGCTGCAATGTTCCTGGAAGGTTGGATGCCAGGGTGCCTTTGCCCATAATGCCAAGGTGCTATTGCTGCCTCTCACATCTGTAAGCCGGAGAAGAAAAAAAAATATAGCAGCATCCCAGGATGCGGCAGCTGTCGCCGTGGCTCCACCCCACCGGGTCCGGCCCGCTCCCCTCTCCTCCTCCCCAAAGCATGACAATCTGTTGACCTTCCCCGGTCCCGGCGACACAGGGACACTCCACTGGCTCCGAGACGGTGATCATCTGGCTGAGTGAACAAAAAGCAGCACCTACAGTTTGCAAATGAAAAAGGGTCTGGCCTGGCAGATGGCTGCGGGCCTCTTCTTTCTGCTCGTCTGGCCCGAGTACCTTTTATGTGACATATTCTGACACGTTCCATCGCAAATTTGCTTTCTGGCCCCGTAACGTTGTGACATTGTAAGGGGGCTTCAGTGCAGACATTAAGTCAGATGTTTTGTCTTCCCTTTTGACTGTTTTGCTTTTACCAACATACACAGGAGCCATGTTTTATGTATTTATGTTTAAATTTCTTATTAATTTAGTCATAGGATCGCAAAAAACCCTTTGTCATACAAAGGAGTGTATCTGATGTACTGTTAATGCAGTCAGATCATTATATCCATTGGAATATATCATTGCTCTTTTTTCTTTTATATAATTCTTATTTAAATGTCTGTTGCAATTCTTTTATTTATGTTTTAAGCATAACATAACGCTTTGTTTTATTTTATGCACAATATAACATTTCACACCGTGATACGTGCAAACGTGCAGCAAACTCCCATCACTTCTACATCTGGACTTTTTGATTTACAGCAGCACTGCACTGACGTGTAAGTCATTCACAAGGAAGTTGTGCAATGCGCAACAATTCATAATTGTGACACTGGTAGTATATAATGGACGGCCATTAGCAGCTCCTAAGCGGCAAGTTTACAAGATACAGAGAAACTAAAAAGTAAATTACAGACTTGCCCCTCCTCACTGTCTGTATACATGCACAGACAAGACGGAAACTAAATGCAGAAGACCTGAAACGGGAATCTAAGAGCTGCCTGAAACATTAATGACCACCCCGCAATAAAGTAACATGACGAATTTGAGCCTTGTAATACAACATGATTACTAGCATTTTTATTAGCTAGGGCCTTGGGCAAGGTGGGTAGCTGTTCGACACTCAGACAGCCAGCCACCGCCAAAGCACTCTGAAATGCCCCATAAAAGTCGTGACCCGGCTGGCTTGGCTTACACCTGATCCGATTAGCTGGGAAGATCATAGTGACCCAGAATAATGTGGGCCTCTGTTTAGGCCTGGAGAGTCACTTGATTCCAGGTAACACGATCCTCGAAAAAGAAATGGAAACAAAACATGATATAGAACTGTTATTGAACTACATGGGGGGGGGGGGGAACGATAGATAAAACAAGCCTGGAACAAGGTGAATAACAATGCATCCTGGATTCAGCTAAATCATTCTTTTGTTGCTTAAAAACGGCTAATTGAAATGAAGTACTTCCTTGTCCAGTTTTAACACATGCCGATTATTGCTTATCCTGAATTATTTAGTCGGTTGCCTCCCTGTGATGGGAAACAGAAGCAGGGAGGTAGATCATCCAGAGCAGTTTTCATATACATTTATCCGTCAATAAACCTGTCCCAGAGGTAAGTAAATTAGATGGCTGTTTTTTAAAACGATCCTCCCTTTAGGACTAACGTCCATGCTTTGCATATTTATTAATGCGATTCCTGTTTGGCCAAAGAAGAAAATGCTTTTATCATTTTATTTGTGACTGTCATTGCTACACATCCCCGAATTTCCCTTAAATGAGACTCTCCATTATTCTACAGTTATTAATCGCACAGGACAAAATATTAACAATGAATTTCTGTTCTTACAAATGCTTTCACACTTTGCCTCTATATTAATGATGATTTTTCTTTTCGATTAGATGAAATATAGTTATACGTAATATAATATAATATAACAACATATTATATGTATAGTATGCTATATTTAAGGTGAGACACAGGGTTTATGTGTGTGTGTGTGTATATATATATATATATATCTTTCAGTCCCCTGCCTTGTGCCTGTAGCCTTCAGGATAAGCTCCAGACCCCTTGACGGTATGGATGGATGGGTGGAAGGATAGATGGATGGGTGGATGGATGGATGGATGGATGTGTTTCACACTTTATTTTTTATATATTTTTTTCTATTTTGGTGATAAAATTACATTTCAGCGGAATAAAAAAACTTTATCCCAAATGAGAAGTCTGATATGGTGTCATCACAGGTTTAACAGAAAAACTGTATAGAGCCTGAGAACAAGTCATTATGAGGGGCAGAAAGACTGAAGACCAAACCTCAAATCATGTCAAATCGTGCAACTAATTCAGCATCTTTCAAGATGTGTGGTTGTGCATGTGTGTTTCTGTAGGATTCTCTTAAAATCGACCAATAGATATCTCCCATATGGAGACAACATATGAATTTGCCATAACCACATATCCAGTGCTGGGCCAAGGCTAGACTGGAGCCTATCCCAGCATGCACTGGGCATGAGATGTACCATGTACAGGATGCAGTCCATCTCAGGGCACAGATCAATGACATTATACCAACGCTAATTTCCCCAAAGCTTTGGGTGTGGGTGAGGACCCAGAACAGCAGGAGTAAACCCTAGTGAACATGGCAAACACACACACACACATAATTAGGGAAGGAGCTGAATCCATATCCTTAGAGAAGTGAAGCCACAATGCTGTTTACCGTGCTAACCCATCTGAAAACACTGCTCACTTTTATTCAATTTAAACTGTTTACATTCATTCTTTCCATGGGGGGGGGCTATCCCCAGCAGCATAAAGCACAAGGCTGGGGCACAGCCTGGATGGGATGCCAGTCCATTGTAGGGAACATAAACACACTAGACTATGGGCAATGCAAGGGCAATGTATACAGACAATATGTCTACCAATAACCAATAGTATTGCATGTTTTAAATCCATTATGTTTGTCTACTTTATTTGCTTTAAATCTTTTTTTTCCCTAAAAGTTGTGCCAAATCGATTCACTTTTTAAAGCTCGTGTTTTTTCTAGTTCTCATATTTCTAATTTGAATTTGCTACTTTTTGGTTCTTTGCAGAGAAAGAAAATGTTCAATGAGCCAGGGATACCTAGCTGATACTCGGAGAGGCCCGTCAAACGAAATTGACAGAAAAATACAAAGGATCAGTGAAGCAAGTTTGAATATGAAATTGGATCATTCATTCAGGCAGCCAACCGGAGGCCTCTGAGGAACCACACAGACCTTTACCATGTTTGGCCCTTATCAGCTCTCTCATTCATCTTTCTCTTGGTCATCTTTGACACTGCTGAGGTTTGTCAGCAAAAATTTCTGGTTTCGCTTCATACTTCTGTGTTTCTCCAACAAAACAGATCCTGCAGTTTCACACTCGAACACCGTTTTATTCATGTGTCCAGCTGAATATTTATACGTAAATCAAATTAAGTGCCTTGCTCAAGGATACAAGAGACCCTCCTGGGAGTTGAATTAGCAACCTTTCTATCTCCATGAAGGTGGCCATTACATTACAGCATCTTCTCAGTTCAGATCAGATGTTCTCGGTTTAGATCGGATGTTCTGAATCTTGAGTACATGCCCCCTGTAGGGCACACGAACCCTTATCAAGAGGAGCATGCTGTATATTTTGAGGAGAAAAATGCCAAAAAAAAACAAAACGCTAATGCAGAAGACAGTGTGGTACGTCTTGACAGTGATGGTGGGGGGGTCTAATGTTCAGAATATGCTATCAATGATTGGATGGAAGCCTTTGTACAATTAACGTTGTACTGCAATCCTGAATAGTTCTGAATAGGAGTACAATAATTTAAGTTTAAGGCAAGAGCATCTGTTGTGCTCTCATAAAAATAAACTGATCATGAATGAACAGAATGAAGAGCATTAGTTATGCTTGCTTGTTTAGTCGCATATGACTTTTGGATTACAAACAATACAGGAGACATTTATTGGTTAGACGTGGCAGAGAGGTCATTGACTAACTGAGGGTTACGATCCCAGTTTTTTCAAGTTAGCACAAACATAAATATACTGTTAGAATGTCATGTAAAACCTAGAAATGAAATCTGATATATGCGATATGGGTGCCCAACAATAGTATTGAAAACCATCTGGTCAGTTGGCTTTCACACTAATGTAGGTTTTAATTGCTTTCATAAAGCAAACGTTTGGATAATAGATTGTTTCTCCTGGTATTTTGGGCATCTATCAAACTTAGATTTTCTGAAACCCTGCAAAACTGGTACTAAACACCGCAGCCAAACCCTGAGTTACAGCATCGCATGCTAGAGAATGAGAGTGCTGCAGGTAATGCATGATATTATGTAAATGAACACAGATGCTGCACGCATGCAACTTCATTATATACACAATCAGCTATGAATTAATGTATATATGGATCACCCATTATGATTTGAATGAGATTATGATCTCAAATAGCTTCCCCCCTTTTGTTCCTTTCTAACATTAATTTTAATATGGGCATTAGAAATTATTGTTATACATCAGTGCATTCATAGCAGGAGAGTGCAGTGGTATAGCATTCTATAGTTTAGTGTCAGTGTGTTGGGAACACATCCATTTACATCCATTTACTATGGAGTAAAATGCAATAGCTCAAGTACAGAAGGTATAACATTATGCAAGCAGTCTTTGAGTATAGTTTTCCAGGGAACTGACATTAAAAGTTATCAAATTAAAATCCAATGTGGAGATTCTTTTGCATACAATAAAAAATATAGTTCTTTTTCTGATTACGTTAGTCAGCTATTTTAGGTGTAATATTATATTTGCAATGGTTATAAAGTAGTGAAATATTTTTTTGCACCAGAGAAGAGATTTTCATATATTGTGGTATTTGCCAACTTGGAAATCCCTTGTAATAATTTGGCTTATTAATGTTACATATATGAAGTTATACAATCTGAACAATTATCATTTTATGCAAAAAAGTGATCAAAAATGCAGAGAACAAGTACTTCGGAAAGCAGTGAGAGACCAGAGTGGAGTCGCTCGGAAAACACAAATATATGTACTGAACTTTTAGCAGGCACACAATACAAAATAATGTGCCTGTCAGCGTCCATCCAGCCAGCATCCTGGCCCCATGAATCCTGCAGGATTGACGACCAGTGAATGCTCACTTCTTCTCTGAGAGTCATTGTGGTGCGCATCAGCGGGCTGACATTGTCACAACAAGAAAGGGAAAGAAGTCTTCTTGAGGAACAAAAATATTTCTGCACAGCAGGGTTTTCTAGGGGTGACAGGGTGCCAGAAGTCGTGGAGTTCTCCTCCAGGAAGTCGTCTCTGCGCTCTCTCCTCCTTAGTGCTGTCCATTTCTCCTGCAGTCCTTTGGAGAGGAAAAAAAAAGAAAAAGAAAAAGCACACATAGTGAGAGAAGGGTTACTCCAAGGATTTGATGGCAAACACAAATGGATATTGTTTTTGACATCTTGTGAAGCTGTCTCTGTCCCATGTTCCTTTGGGGAGTATCAGGGCCATCAGGACCTCACTCAATTCGCTGAATTTTTAATGGCCGGTCCCAGAAATGCAGGGCAGCATGGTGTTGTCACCTCGGCATATTTTATCACTGATCAAACATTAGTCGGCAGCTGTTGTAAACTTGTAACTGTCTCATCAACAGTGGCGGGCGACTCAGAGGCGGGAATCCGTCTCCCGCCCAGCTGGCTGCCTCGTTCCGCCTTTGTGTAAAGGACGCGTTTTTTTGTGTCATGTCGTGATTTTCTTTCCCATTGCTTTGTGTTACCTGACTGTTACCACATCCAGACCTCACATGCTCCTGTGCATCTAGCATAAGACACATAGGATATATTAATCATGGTATGATAACTCAAATCTAAAAGCTCAAAGTATTATGTCTTTCAAAGTCACATATATCATCATCATCAGAAATCATACTAACCTTATTATTATTGTCGGTGTTGTAGTTGTTTGTTTGTTGGTTTGTTTGTTTGTTTGCGTTATCGTCATCATTATCATCAAAGAGTTCAGCTTTGGTATAACAACCCTGCCGCTCGAACGCAGTTGGGTTGACAGCCTGCCAAACAAGTCGGATGTCTACATCAGCCGCATCTCACCTGTGGGATTTACTTTAGGTCACGGCTGAATTTCAGGAGCACGTTTATTTATTTATTTTGACTGCGGCACGTGCAGGGTCCCTGAGCGGAGTGTCTTGTTGGAAATGATTGATTACCCAACATCTAATTAAACCTGATCCAATCACTTATTATGCAGAGTGGAACAAACAAACTGAAGTCGACTGTCAGCCGGGTGATTGATGATACCGCCAATCCAGCTTTTGTTTAGTCTAATGTCCTGATGCTTGTAACAAGCGGCAGAGCTGCCTCGGACAAAACAATCTGTCAGTCCGCACTGATTCACCAAGCCCTTTCTTGCCTGTAGAAACACATTTTTTTTTCTGAAGAGGGAAAATATATATTATCCCAGACAGAAGGAGATTTGTTGGGTTGTTGGCCCAATTAAACCTGGGACCCTTTTTACTGCCCTGGGGGCATGGTGGTTTTTAGCAGGGGTGAAAAGGGTGTCCCTCTGAATCATGATTGAAACTTTCTGAATGACAGATAAGGAACTCAAGTGAGCTTAGCAGGCATATGGATAGTCTGTGTTTGCATACAATATATCATCCCTATATGTACAAAACATGGTATAGTTTTAAATTCCAAATGAATTGAGATTATAGTATAAGAATAAAGTATTCCCAATACAAACTGAAAATTTCCTGTTCTGTTCTTTTTAATTTTGGGTTTTGTGTAGACAATGAGTACGTGCAAATTTAAAATAAATCCACCCATACGCTATAAATTTTCACCAATAATGTGAAATAATCAATGATACTTAAAAAGCGACATTACTTATGAATGTGATCTGGATTAGGCAATAAAAATGTTATCCTAAAATTATAATGCTTTCAGCCTATATACTGGTGTAATGACATAATAACAATATATCCCAATACATACTGTCGGGATGTATGTATATACAGTATGTAAGCAAATACTTTAGTAGTATCTAATATTATTAAAAATGATGCTGTACATTTATTGTGATGTTAAGTTTTGGAAGGACTTTTGTCAACCAAAACTGAATATACCTTATTCATTATAAAATTTGTCATCTAAAAAAAGAAAGAAATTTGTTACTTTGTTACTCATTTATATTATCATATAAATGAACATAACATTTTATTATGTTAGGGTAGCTCTCGTGTGTCAGTGTGGCAGATCTCGTCCCGTATTAATTTTTTGGTTTTTGCTGGCCAGGCACGTTCTGACAAGGTGCTTTTTTCGCAAAAAGAAAGAAGGGGAAATGAGAAACTGACAGCATTAAAAATACATTTTAAGGGCCGGGCCTTGAAGGCATCCATTAGTAAACATGCTTAAACTTAGCCTGAGAAAGCTTACTGTAAGTTGGCCACGTTCAGCAAGCTCTCTCCAAATTTTCACTTCAATTTATCCTGAGATATTCAGCATCTGATCTTTGTGACAGCAGCCTCTGGCTTCTGTCTTTGAAAAGTGTGTGCGTGTCTGTAACTATGTGTTTGGTGTGTGTGTGTGTGTGTGTGTGTGTGTGTGTGCGTGCGTGTGCGTTCAGAGCGAGTGAGAAGTGTGTTTGTGGAGAGATCAGGGGGTGAATTATTTGACATATATCAAACAACCAAGAACTGACACTGGACAACATTAATCAAACTTGCTCATTTCCTAAAGAATTAAGGATTAAATAATTAATTTTGCGGCTACAGGCAGCAGTATAAGAGGTCCTGTGCTATCCCGCTGGTAAGAATTTGTCCTTGTCTGAAAGACTAGATTGATATATGTATTATTTATCAGATTAATCATCGCCAGAAGATGTTACAGATTCCAGTTTAGACTCATTCGGTCACATTTGGGAGAGTGGGAGGGTTTGGGGGGGTTGGTAAAGAACCACAGCTGCTTGTGATGACAGAATGGGTGGTCACAGGGGTGGGGAGGGCTAAGCAAGACAACACAATTGAAGGGAGCATTGTAGCCCCCAGCGCTGTTATGAAAAAGAAGAGAAAAAAAACTGAACCAGGAAGAAAAAATGTCATTGATCGAACTCTTCTTCAGAGGTCAGGACAGGTCATGGGGTTGTGTTTGTTTCCAAAAAGACCCAAAGGATGGAGCTGGGAAGCTTTCTCCTTAAATGTAATACGCCGATTATGAAATGTCCAACTAATGCTATGCCTTCTGAAGATAGCATTATATATGAGTATGAGTACAAATATGAGTATGAGTACAAATATGAGTATGAGTACCAGCACATTCATGAGTAAAAGTATGTATACAAGTGCTCTACCACTATTACTACTAGTTATACTTAAAGTATTTAATCCTTTAGATAATATGACTTTTTTACAGCTTCTGACAGAAATTTGGGAAATCAAACTTTCTGAATTAGATTTTTTTTTTGCCTAAAATAAACATTTCAACGGATATCAAGATATTCGGCTTCATCCTTAAGGGCTTTTAATGTCAAAGCCAAGGCATTAGGAATGAAATTATTTGAAGTAAGTGTGATTGTTTAAATGAAAATGGATATGCAATTATATTCCGCAAAAGAGAATGACACTTGTTCAGCTTCATATTCCACATGCAGGGTAAAAAAAAAAAAAACTGTGGAAAGCATGCTGTGATGATGCCATAATCGCCATTGAAGTGAGGTCATCAGGGATGAAGACAAAGGCCTTTTCAGTCATCTGCAGAGTAAGTAAATGGGGTTAAAACAAAGTCGCATGAGGAAAGCGGGAATGAAAACACACATCGAGGGTTTCTTCCATGATCTGCTGTCCATTTCAAATGTTATTCCAAGCCATACTTAGCTGAATCGGCGGCTAGCAAAGTTACGGGGAAGGGCCGTTCATGGGAAGCCAGGCAGAGCGGATGTGACCTGGCTTAAAAGTATCAACGGCCTCTGAGAGCGAACACCAATGGAAAATGATAATAGAAGGACAGCAGATTCGACAGGGTCGGGCGGTATTCCCTTTATTACCATCCCGGCATGCCAGATTAAAAGAGGATATCTTTTGTCTCCTAGAGATGGTTAAAAGCGTGATGTTGACAAGAAGACGACTGAATAGCAAAGCCACATCCATTGAGACCAAAAGCGAGTGATGTGAACACTGTCAGCTTAGCCAAAGATTTCCGACTACTGGTTGAACTGATAATACTGAATACAATGAAAAAAGAAATTCATATGAATATGTCATTATTTGTATTTTTAAAAAATAAAATAGGCCACGTATGGGCAGGCTTTGCATGAGCCATTACTTAAACTTAAATGGTAAAATCTTAATTTCTTATTCCTTCAAAGCATAGTAATAATAATAATAATAATAAAGTATAGCTTACAGAGCTGAGTTTTGCATTTTATATCTTTATTTTTGTTTTAGTGGCAAAGATGATGATTATTATTATTAGTAATAATATTATTATTGTTGTTGTTATCAGACAATCATCATTACTATTGATATAACAATGCATTGATGTTATTATGTGTGTTAATGTGTCACACATATATGAACAATATAAACATATGTAAATATCATAAATAAATATTTTCCGATTTGTTTTATTTGCTCCAGTACTTTATTGGTATGGGTAATTAGCCCTTTGAACTCTGAATATTTATTTTCCACTGTTAGGCACCTTAATTCATTTCTGTGTCTCACAATATCTCAATGAGATTCATGGCTCAACCTTTAATATACAAAGCAGCTATACTCTGTGCATCATGTTAATTGAAGCGTTGAGGGTGAAATTACCAGCTCTGCCTCTCTCGCTTTTGTCCCACTGTGTATCTGGTAAATGGATCTTGCTGACAATTCAGAGCATAATTGTACACTAGAGCAGATACTAAGATGAAAAGCAGATGTGCCCCGACCGCATTCAGACGTCACCAATGCAATCAAAACAGGTCCGAGTCGCTGCAAAATATCCATTTGTCTTCAAAAACAAAATATTTCCAGGCTCATAATGGGCTAAATCACTCAGTTGTTTGCCAGCCATGCAAAGCAAGACCTCATCAAGGGCCCAGTTACACGGAGGTCTCTCTTTCCCATCAAAAAGGGGAAATAAAAGCAGGTCCCGTCTTTAAGTGGAAGAAACCACTTTGTGAGGCGATTCGACTGCAGATCTTCTGGGAGTAACCCTTGACATAAAGTCATATTGTGTTTGAGTTTTAGTCCTAAATTCATACATCAATTATTTACTGTCCACGCAGATTGTATAAGTGTAGGAAATTACTAGGGATGGTATTTTCTCTCAGGCTGAAAGAATGTGATACAAACGGATACATCCCACCTAATGTGGCGGCCCGTGGTCCGTGGGCCAGAATTATTTATGCATTAGAAAACTCTGTGCAGGGGCAAAAGGAGGCCGGCGCATTATTTTAAACCTTTCATAACACGCATCAATATTTCATAAGAAATAAATAAAGAATGTCTGGGCTTGTTTGGAGGACAGCTGTAGTTCCTCGCTCCACTAGCTCCGGGTCCTCCTGGGACGCCACACATACCCCCCAGTAAAACCTTCCATTTCTTTTTAATCATCCACTTAGTGCATTGTGGGTAGAGGAGCTGTCAAGGTGAGCCAACAGCTTCTTAGATATCGCCTCAGTTGGGGCTTTTGTCTAAAGAAGCATTATTAAACCCAAAATTCCAACTCTTGTTCCCTCACTTCTCTGGTTTTCACTGCTTTTTTTCCCCACCATGAAAGTCGGAGGAGGATAGGCGGATGGATTAAATAAATGTCAGGTGTGTTTAAATTTTTTGCTCACATTTTTCTCACACAGTGATAATGAGTGCAAGAAAATCCATGAGTATAAAGACTGGTTCTAGCTTAATAATCCATCGAACGACACAGCCTTTGATTTATACATTGATGTAGTGTCTAAGGTGTCAATGTGGTCGCCATAAAGGTTAGAAGAGACCACAAAGTGTGAGGAAAAGAATCACCCTTGTCTGGGATTTCTTTGTGCCAAGCCAGGTATTATTTATTTGTCTTGATGCATTTTACGTATTTGTGTCTCTGTGAAAAAGACTCAATGTGACCTTGGAAACACAGTAGGCCGTCGCACATGTAAATATATTATAGCGGCGAATTGTCAATGTCTCAATACACCCCCACAGGCTGTAAGCAGTGGGTTCCAAGCTTCTCCTGTGCAAATTTAAATCCCTAACCCTCCAGGAGACAACCTCTGGCGTGTAATCCAGTGGTATAAAAAAGGCCAGTAGGATGCTCGAATGTTCACAAAGTGCATCACGTTTCAGTAATTGCTGCTGATGGAGTTATGGAGGTCATCTCCCCGCAATGCCGAGCTCCAGCGAGAAGCTTTGAAGATTGCTGCACCACGCAACGTTTTTGCTGTTGTTCTACTCTCACAGACATAGAGCAGGGTTGTTACTACTAAATCCTTACATCATGCTGGTGTTTAGGCCATATGGAATTCAGTGTGACAAAGACATACACGTGAACCACGAGACGACCAGACTGAGATACGATTGAGGCATTTCTCATGAACGAAGCATTCAGGAGTTTGTATAGATGTTCGTAAACTGGGCAAAACCGTGGGTGGG
>JAODJU010000050.1:11236610-11246827 GCA_026776725.1 Gnathonemus echidnorhynchus | reverse complement strand
GGTGAGAGATGGGGGGGCGGGGGTGGGGGGAGGAGGACAGGGGCGCTCGCAAACACAGGCAGATTGACCTGAGATTCCTGCTGCATTCTTTTTAGTTTCAGCTCCACAGCCATGAGCCCTGCAGCCGTGGATAACAGTACTGAGAAACCAAAAAAAAAATTTAAAAATCGCGAGACAGATTCCTCTTCTGATGCTCTGCTAGTAAACAAGTCCTCACTGGCAGCAATCTTTGTCCACGCACCTTCAATACAACCCCACCCCCATCCTGTTTCATAACTCAGCCGGAGCCTGTGCTCCAAATCGCTGCTAATTAATGCAAACAAAACGAGGAGGGTGCAAAAACAGAGCTGGGGATAGCCAGAGCAGGCAGGGTGGGGGGTGGGGGGGATAGCGAGCAGGCGGGCGAGCAAGAGCGAGAGCGAACGATAAGATATTCAGTACCTTGGCCTGCACTGGGCTCCTCTGCCAAATCCCAGCAGACTCTTCAGATTCAGCAGCCCTCAGACAAATGAGCATTCACTCTGGGGTCTTACCCAGCATGCTCCGGTCCACACAAAGACGAGAGAGGTGTGACCAATCCCGTGCAGGATAGGCAGCCACAGCTACTGCGAGCTCCCTCCCCCGGTAATGCCTACTGACACACGCGCGCACGCACTTACGCACGCACGCGCTCCCTCACAGAAGCTGAGGCAGGCAGCCCGCTAAAACGGTAGTCATGGCGACGCTTCCCGGTCACCGCCCCCACCCCACTTGTTTCCTCAGCTGCTGCTTTCCTCTGTAATGAAAAATGGAGAAGCGCGCTTTGCACGCCGGACTCGACGTCACACGCACACACGTCGCCCCAGCAGGTGACCGCTGGGGGTGACTGCTGCCTCTGCGTGTTTGGGGGGAGGGGGAACCAGATCCTCCTTTGTTATCTAATTAGCTAAGGACAAGAGACCACTGCCCCCCTCCCCCAGCTCCCCAGGGACAAAAGTGAGAGCAGTTTTAATGACGACAGGGCAGTGGGGGAACAGAAGCTAGATGGGGGCTGATGACATCATCGCTCTTCTAAACACGGACGGCAAAACGTTGCCCGAGTGGCTTTGATTTTTTTTCTTTAGTTTGTTCCACGCGGCTGTCTCTCGCTCTTCTGGGGATGACATCATCCTGGCTGCGGAGCAGCTGCTGATGTAGGGAGCGAGTCGCAGAGGGGAGGGGGGTCGTGTTTACTTCATCACGGGGAGCCTGCGGGCTGCACCTGGCGTGAAGAGCCCCGCGGACACGGATGCACGCCTTCCCGGTTAACCGTCCTGTGTGTGCAATTCTCATCATTTTACTGAATTTAACTTAGAAAATTCTCTGACACAGCAACAATCCTGGCCACTCAAGAAGAAGGTGCCATGACAGCAAACATAAAACAGCCCTGCCTGTAGAGGCGCCCCCTGAAATGCCTGTGACCATCAGCAGAATTCCTAGAGGATCTAATGTGGGACACACCCGGAGAAGAAGAAGGCCTCCGGCGGTCACTCAGAGCCCCTGGAAAGACCGTGAAGTTGATAAGGACAGACACTCCCAGGTTTCAGGTGGTTCCAGTCAGCTTGGAAAACAGGAAAAACAAGCCAGGAAGCCAGAGGGACTATGGGGGGTGTTCATCCGTCATGACCTGGAGACACACTAGCCAGTCTCAGCTTCGGCCACCTTGGGGTGGTCTGTGCCCTCAGACACCCTTTAAGCCCCTTCAGGTCTTTGGCAGAAATCTGGGGCCTTAACCAGCACATCATCTACAGAATCTGGTGGATGTATGTCACAATGGCTCAGAGCCCGTGGTATGGGTCAGAGTCCCCGAGCCAGGTGGACCCTCAGTTATCACAATACCTTCCTCCAAGCTCGCCGTCCCTGACACAAGTATCTCAAGTGTCACATGGACAAACAGCTGGAAATGAAAGAACAGAACAAAGAAGGTCTGAAGTAGCACCCCCACCCCAATAGTAGAAGACTGACGTGAACATATATATTTAGCTGCTATATATGAATGTGTGAATGATGTCATCCTAATTAAATCCTGCTTCTTGGTGCTATTCCACATGAAGTACCACTAGGTGGTGGTAGGAGCCCAACCGGCACTGAGAGAGCAGTACTGATGTGGGGAGGAGGGGTGCAAAGGCACAGTTCACAGGGAGGTGAAGGCTAGCAGTACCAACCTGACACCCTCTCCGAGAACTTCCCTCTGTCCGTTCCAACATTGTCCAGCAAGAGTGTCGACCATATCACCAGGGAAACAGGTGCGTTCATCCCATAGCAAACACCAATCTGAGAGAGAGGCTTACTGCATGACACAGCACTCTGCCAATTGCTGATTTGTGGCAGCTCTTATCGAACAGGAGAAGTCGGATTGAGGTGACAAAGGATTTTAAGGATGGCACTTAGAATTTTAAATAAAATCTGTTTTCCACAAACCAACAGTCATCATTACAAATTACACAGAATATGGACTGCGACAGACAAACACACAGCACCTGGGGACACAAACCCACAGCAACGGGACAGACCAGAAAGTCACACACAGGGAAGCAGTCACAGCCCGTATGGAGGAAGCTGACACTTGAACTCCCTGTCCCCCCCACACTGACTTTCCGCAGAGGTACCACCCTCACCTTTTATACTTGCCTAAAAACAGCTGTTCTCATGCCCCCTCTTCTCATGAGCGCTGCCCACTCCCATCCAGGACTATTGCTACGTCCACGATGACACCTGTCTACCACCAGTCAGGACACGGTCAGTTTGTACCACACACTACGTTGTGGGGTCCGCTGCTCTGTCGGCACCCTGATGACGATCCCATCTGGAGTGTCAAACTTGCATCCTTTACTCTACCTTAAAACATCTCTAACAGTAGTTTTACTTTGATACCAGGTCACGTGGCTAACAAACATCATATTGCTGGATTACAAATGCAGTCTATTTTCAGAAGGGCTGAACCCCAGAGGAAATCCAGTGAAATGAAGAAAAAAAGAGAGCAGGCTGTTGACATTGAGGGCTGCAAGTAGCTCAGGGTACAAGTGTCCCAATCCTAATCTTCCAAGTGTGTGGCCCAGGTGCACTCTAGACGGGCCCTTTCCTGGATGAAGTTACCCAGAATTCTGTGTGACATCCAGAGCTGGATCAAAGGAATCATTATGATAAGGGATTTTCATTTCCAAAACCTCTTCCCATGAATGGTGTACTTATCTGGCAGAAGGCATGACACAGCTAGTCTGCGAGGAGTCCGAAGAGCTTGTGACCCCCCTGTAAACTTCCAAAAAAACAGACACTTGTCACAAAAGGGAATCTTTCAAAGTCTCTGCAGTCGAGGAATGGAAATGGGACACAGTTAATGGCAGCCCTACATAACCAGTGTTTTAAAAGGGACGGACTCTTCGGGCTGATAAAGGGCCTTAGCCTTAACTTTACGAGACAGAGATCCACAGCAGCACGTAGGGAAAATGCTGATTTCGCCGTCCCCAGGTCCTGGATGGTACTTGTTCACAAACATGTTAGACGTGCTTTATTCTTGAGGAGCGCTAGCCGGCTTCACCGGGAGACCCACGGACGTAAATTATGTCCTGGTCACAAGACGCCTAAAAAAAATAAAAGATGACAAAGTGGACAGAAGCAGAGATAAAATATGGGCTGAGCAGTTATTAATCTGCCATTACACTATTAAAAATAGTCGTTTTACATGAAACAGGCCAAATTTTCTGCGTCTACATACTACGGGGGATGGGAGAGGAATTAATGGGCGAAATGGGTCTGGAGACTGAGACGGCTGCATTATCCCAAGGGTGTGACCGCAAGCTGGGGCACGCGGACATTAAGGAGAGTCAGGAGAGGTTAAACCAAGCAGATCGCTGGGGGGAAGCCAGGATCCCGAGGCTTACTGCCATGCAGGTGAAAGCGCAGTGCTGAGGGAGGACAGGAAGGTGTTTGCAGCCGGAAACGAGCTGTGGCGCATGGCGCTGCAGGTAAGGGTGTCAGGCAGGGGCCGAGAAGGGCGGGGCACCATGCATAAGCACCCTGCCAGGAAAAGAAGCCTGCTGCGGAGAGCACAGAAGCGGCATCTCTCTCTGGCATCGCCTTCCCACAGAAACGCCAGCCAGCAGCATTCACACCACCACCCCCCGTCTTCACAGGATGCTCAGGTCTGCTACGAGTCCACAAACAAATCCGCTCTCCACACAGAAAGGCTGCCAGCATTTATGACGGCCGGCTATGAACCAGGGTTAGTAAAAGCATCAAACACATCCAGATTTTCATTTAACAATATGGAAAACAGACTCTCACTTCCTGCAAAGTCGACGGGGAAGCACAGGTGTGATTAGAAATGGGCCATCAGGCCAGAAGAGCAGGCCTGGTGGGACCCTGGGATGACAGTGTCGGATTCTCTGCCGGAGCGCCTGCTCCAGGCACCCAGCTCGCACTGCGCTGACGCCAGACTAAGACCCATGAACCCGCCCCCCCACTTTTTGAAATTCTGCAGCACCAAAGTAGCGAGGGGGGTTACAAAACCCCCTCTCCAACCTCCCACAACACTCTGCACTCCCGCTGTGGTCGTCAGGTCTGGCCAGGAATCCCTCCCATCGGAATCGTGCCGGCACTGTGAGGCCCACCGCAGGCGTCCAAGAGCAACGCCAACGTTCCAAAGAAAACAGGGGCGAAAATCTGGGATTAATCACTGAGATCCACACGACCCGGTAATGCTGACTTGGAAAGCCGAGCAGTAGGAAGACCCGGAAAACCAGAGGAGCCCAAATCCAGCAGACTGCCAACGTCTCTCCAAATGTGAAGTTCACAGAATCTCCGGAACATGTGGAAGGAGGGAGAGAGGGGAGGGAAAAAAAA
Organism: Gnathonemus echidnorhynchus; assembly: GCA_026776725.1. Taxonomy (NCBI): domain Eukaryota; kingdom Metazoa; phylum Chordata; class Actinopteri; order Osteoglossiformes; family Mormyridae; genus Gnathonemus; species Gnathonemus echidnorhynchus. The sequence goes on along the minus strand of JAODJU010000050.1, from coordinate 11,241,967 downwards.
AACACCAACAAATGACTCCTGTCTCCTAAGTCGACAGACAGCACCAAATCCCGCCGCATTTAAATCCCCCCTATTTGGGGGTCTCACACTGTTCCTTCAAGTTGCAACAGCTGCTTTCACTTAAGGACGGCACAGCAGCCTTGCCCTTCACAAGCGCCCAACAGTGGGGCGACCTCCCCCACCCCCGGGCCCAGGCCCAGGCCCGGAGCTCCCGCTCCTACTGGCAGAGAGACAGGCGGCCATTCCCCTGTGGAATTCCTTTCCATCATGGCTTCTGTCCCCGCGATGAGACAAGCCACTCTTAATCTCTCTACTCTCTTAACCCATATGATCTATTTTTACTAGGATCCCAGAAAAGCAAACATGGACCCCATGTTGCCCCGCTTTGTGTCAGTGGGGCCACGGAGGTGGTGGGTGGAGCAAAGAAGAACTGCACGGCACTGGAGACATCTAGCATGCCTCGGGGTGTAAGGTCACATGCACAACAAACAGATACCCCGTTGTTGCGGGTGACAGGAATAACCATGCTACTGAGGGCTTTGCCAATACATTCAAAAATGCCGTTTAATGCCAGTTAGCCATTGACGCATGGGCATTAAACTGGACACTGACAGCATGCACACCCAAAGGGTCCCGGCTGGCTGGGAACCTAACTTCATAAACACTCTAGGGACCCCAGAATCCACAAAAGCATTTAAAAGAATTAATGAGGAACCCCCAAAGCCCTAAACATAAGCTCAGAAGTCCTCTCATTTTTCACTCCAAAATCATTTCTAACAAAAGAGAAACAATCTGTCTTGAGGGGAAAAAAACTCAGCATGCCCTTTTTCCAATAGATGTACTCTGCCAGAATAAAATGCTCAAGTTTCTCAAAAACAAACATGAGATGTCTATTACGAAAAAGCCTGAGGAGTCACTGACACTCTGTGTACTCTCTACCATCCCACAGTCACTCAAACCTGTGGGCAGCAGCGCCACATGAACAGTCTGCCTCAGCAGTGTAAGATGAGGGCCTTTTCGGGGTGTAAACAGACTGCATATTTATATGGCTTGACAGTTTACTGTCTATATGTAGCATGTAGTTCAACGATGCGAGCATGCAATTTAGCAATGCTGTCTATATGTAGCATGTAGCTTAGCGAGGCCAGCTAGATATAGTTTGGCCAAGCTTGACTATGCAGCTGGCTATGTAGCTTAGCAGCAGGACCTGTATATCTAACACACGACAGCGCCAAAAGACCATGACAATTAGCATAGCAGCAGCACCATGTAGGGCAGCGTATGGAAAAGTAGGCCAGCACGGCTCAGTGTGCTGACGGACAGGGCAGTCTGAATCAAGGCTGCACCGGGACACACTAAGGGGGACACACTAGCTGCATTCTCTCAGCAATCAGCTGTGCATGTCAGAGCAGGGTTGCTGATCTCAGCTTCTGGGATGCCCAAAGTGCCGCAGCTTATTTTTAGCCGGTGTCATGGGCACAGGGGGCAGTGGGGCTGTGACCGTGTACGTTTGTGAGCAAGAAGATGCTCACTGCGCCTGTGAGCACTCCCAGGTAGAATGAACGGAGCCCCGTTCTCACACAGCAACGGGCAGGATCCACACAACCTGTACACACATCAGAAGGCGTAGCCTCCTGGCGGCGGTCTCTTGGCCAGAGTCTGACTGCTTGTGGTTCAAAGTCAGCCTGATTAAGAGGTAAAAGGACAAGCGCCTCAGCCTGCAAGTAATTTGCTGTAATGCATGTAATTTGGTCTCTGTGGAGTAGAAGGGGCTGAAATGGTCCCGGGGAACAGATCTTATCACCCTGTGATCTGCAGAGTCACCCCAAGCAGTCTGCCCCTCTTACAGCTCTCAGTCATGATCCGTGCAGAAGACATGGAAACTAACGCCCCATCCTGGAAACAAATCCAACCATAAGCTAACCTATAAGTCATATGCACCCTTTCCTCTCATCTGGAACATCTCAGAGCACAGCAGTAGTTAACCCGTACTACTAACAACGATTCCTGGCTAATTAATTCTCTGTTGGCCTTTCTGATTGCATACAGCTATTTGTTCCAAAGCCGAGAACCAAAGGATTTCTTTTGGGGGGGGGGGGTTAGGCTTCTGAATAGTACAACGGTAAGACTACAGCCACCTGTGTGACAGTACACAGAAGAAAGGTCAGATAAAGTTGGGGTGAGGACAAAAACGTCCCACTCAAGTGGAATGTCTGATAAGTTTCGTACTCAATGGAAGAGGGCAGAGGTGCCCCTGAGCTGACGTTAATGGTCTAGGGGCCCAGCTGAAATGAGGAGATGTGCTGAAATGGAAAGGACCACATGAGAGCAGGGAAAATAAAGAGCCACCGTGGGGACCCTCAGCCTGAGTTGACACGAGTAGATGAGAACATGTCCTACCTTCTCAACACACTTCAATACCTCAAGAAGGCCTACTCTGTGAACCTGGTCTGCTATCTCCCCACCCTTCCAGTGAGTTCCCAGGTTGGTGCTGCACCCCTCTGATGTTCAGATGGAGCCCTAGTAGGACTTCTTTGCACACCACGTTTCTGACCAACTGAATTTTCAGTTTTGCCTTCAGGAAGCTCATTTCACATCAATGGACAGTGGCTATGAACTCCATGGCCTCCTGTACCCTCACAGCCCATCTGCTGGACTGCACGACCTGTCCACCAGTGAAGGTGTCTATCGATGATTCTCCACTAATTAATGTAAACGAAACACCCACAGATGTCAGAAACAAGCTCTCACAAGCCCTCAAGTTTGCCAGAGACACCACAAATGAAAAAACAAACCAAAAGCATGCCGGGAGAGACCTCAACCACTGAGAGAAGGGCTCCCAGAAGTCTACAGAGGGTGAATGCTGTCCCCCAGGTGCTTTAATCCATGATGATGCTTCTCTTTTTTGTGGATATTGTCAGGATGAAGCAACACATTCGCCAGAGAAAGAAGATAACAAAAATCATATATTTACAGCCTCAAATATCCCCCGTGGGGACAAATATGCACGCAATAGGGATCCAGTCCTAGCATGCCTGTGTGCTCAGTGAACACACCCTCACACACCCCATTAGCCTTCCATTCAGGCTGGGTGACGCCACAGAGAAGCGTCTTGAACCAGATCACTAATCACAAGGGAGACCCACACATTATGAACATCACAGATCTATACAACAGTCAGAGGCAGTCTGTATCACCACAGAGATCTATTCTTCAGTCAGAGGCAATTTGTATCAGCACAGAGATCTATTCCCCAGTCAGAGGCAATTTGTATCAGCACAGAGATCTATTCCTCAGTCAGAGGCAGTCTGCATCACCAAACACCACAGAGATTTATACCTGAGTCAGAGGCAGTCTGTATCACCACAGAGATTTATACCTCAGTCAGAGGCAGTCTGCATCACCTCAGAGATCTATTCCTCAGTCAGAGGCAGTCTGCATTACCACAGAGAGCTATTCCTCAGTCAGTATGGATCACCACAGAAATCAATACAGTAGTCAATACCAGTCTGCATCACCACAGAGATCTATACAGCAGTCAGTCTGCATCACCACAGAGATCCATCAAGTAGTCAGTGCCAGTCTGAATCACCACAGATATCTACACAGCAATCAGTGTCAATCTGCATCACCAGAGATATCTATTCCTCAGTCAGAGGCAGTCTGTATCACTACAGAGATATAGATCTATTCCTCAGTTAGAGGCAGCCTGCATCACCACAGGAATCTACACAGTAGTCAGTGCCAGTCTGCATCACCACAGAGATCCATACAATAGTCAGTGCCAGTCTGCATCACCATAGAAATCTATATGGTGGTCAGTGGCAATCTGCATCACCACAGAGATCTACACAGCAGTCAGTGCATCACCACAGAAATCTATAGAACAGTTAGTGCCAGTCTACATCACCACAGAGATCTATATGGCAGTTAGTGGCAGTCTGCATTACCAAAGAGATCTATACAGCAATTAATGCCAGTCTGCATCACCACAGACATCTACACGGCAGTCAGGGCCAGTCTGCATCACCACAAAGATCTATATGGCAGTGAGTGGCAGTCTGCATTACCAAAGAGATCTATACCTCAGTCAGCCTACATCACCAGAGATGTTTACAGCAGTCAGTTGCAGTCTGCATCACCAGAGATCTATATGGCAGAGATTGCTACCACAAACTGTGCTACATTTACAGACTCATCAGCCTACTCCAGGACAAATGTTACACATCCTGAAGACCTCAGTGTCTCACAGCACCCTGCCCCCCCCAGCACCCTAGATACCTCACACCCACTGAGGAGAGCCAGGACTGGACAGATCTGTCAGCACCTGGCACGAACATCATGTCATATTTACCGTCTGGCCCCCATGTGCGTAAATGCACGATCTGAGAGTTGTAATGCGAAAGTAAACCATAAATCATGCTCGACCGCAACATATGCCCGGTTTCTCCATGGCACCTGGACACCCACCACCACCAAATAATCACAGGACCACACGCATTTATTGCATACATAATTTCATTTGCCAAATATTGAAATATTGTTTTTTTTCTATTTACTTCCTTCTCCTCAAACATCAGGGAAAAGCCACCACCAGGGAGGCTACTGGCCCTCAACCAGTGACTATGTCCGAGACCACAGCTCGATCTGTTCTGTCTACATTGCACTGGACATGGAGCCGTCCCCCGCAGAGACACGCTCATCAGAAAAGAAGGCAACAGCATAGGACCGCAAAGCTGCCGCAGGGAACCCCCACAGCAACCACCCCCCCTCCCTGGCGGGTCCAGTCCTCGTCCTCGGCCCTCAGCTCTCCCTATCAACTAAGACTCGGGGGAGTGGGTTATGGTTAGAGATAGTTAGCAGAGGCCAGCTCTCAACCGGGGCACCTCCTTCCTTGCGCATTAGCATCGAGCAGCTGAGACCCTCATGCCCGTGTCGTGAAGCAGGTAATAGTAGGAGATAACAGAGGCCCTCTTCCATAATCTCTGTGCTCATCACAGCCCATCACTGTTTCAGAGACTACAACCATTTGCAACCCACTTGCAAGAGGTAAAAGTGACCGGAGGGCAATGGCCAGCTGACATACAAATACAAACAAGCCCCCCCGCCCCCATCCCACAACTAGACAGAACCACACTGACCTGGCGTCACGAATCCCCGGGGCGACTGTGAGGAGAAGGGCGCGGGGTGCTGCCTGTGCACGCGGTAGTCCTTCTCGCTGCGCGAGCGCGTGCGCTCCGAGGTCCGGTCGGAGAAGTCGGAGCTGGGCCAGGCCCGGCGCAGCACGGTGCTGCGGGTCTTCTTCATGGCGCCGGTCGGCCCCCCGCGTGTCGATGGGGCCCGGGAGGGGCCTGGAC
>JAODJU010000050.1:11226016-11236077 GCA_026776725.1 Gnathonemus echidnorhynchus | reverse complement strand
AGGTCGCAAGGGGAGAGGGGTGGTTGGATGGGGGGTGGGGGGGGGAGCTCGGCACTATCCTTCTGCAATCAGGGACCCGCCTCCGTCGTCCATATACCAGGAGGGTGAGAAAGGAGGAGATGGAGGGAACAAAAAGGAGGGAAAACAACCCCCCCCCCAAAAAAAAAGAAAAGAAAAAAAAAACAGGAAGAAATCCTTGTCGACGCGTGTTAATCCAAGCCAGGTACAGACAGCAGTAAACGGCACGTTCCCCACACGGTGATCTCCAGCGACCCGGTCCTCTGCCGCCGCCTCCTCCTCGCAGCTCCGCGCAGAAGGGTGTGTGCGTGAGCGTGGACGGGGCCGCGCGCGACTGCGTGCGTGCGTGAGAAAGACGGACAGAAAAGCACGGAGCGTCGCCAGGAGACGCAGAGCAGGAAGGAGGCAAAGGACGCAAACAAAAACAGGCGGAATGACAACAAAAGAGTGCCGTTATGGAGATCCTGGAGGACGCTCCTTCCTGCGGAGTCCAGTGTTGCTGAAGACGGGAGCGCTGCCTCTGAGGCTCATGTTGCTTCTCGCTCCCTCGCTCTCTCTCTCTCTCTCTCGCTCGCTCTTACTCCCCCTCCCTTCCTGGAGGAGGAGGAGCAGCAGCAGCAAGTGACGGCCCTGTGTCTGTCAGGCAGCCAGGCCACCTCCCCCGTTCCTGGCTAGCAGAGCAGCGTTAGCCGCGCGAACACGCCGGGCTCACGTTCTAACACAAAACAACCCCGGGGCCAGGCTCCACCCCTGGGCTGCCTGCCTGACCAATCAGAAGCTGCAGATACATTTACATACAAAACCGTACTTTTAAAAAGTGGTTGTCCTGCCCGCCAACCCCCCCACCCCTACTTAAAGGGTTCTTATTTCCCATGCCAATAGACACAGGCTCTGCTACTCAGACCCCTTCTTCATTGACCCTCCCCCTTTCTAGCCCCCCCGTTCCCCCAGGATCAGTGTGAGAAACAGCTGCAAGGGGATAACCCCCACCCCGATCTCCACAGCAACGGGAACACCACCGGAGGGGGGCGGAGCGGGCCTCTCAGGGATCAGATCTCAAGACTTCCTCACTCCCCTTAACAATCCCCCCCCCCGCCCCACACACACATACACACACACGAATTCCCGTGGGAACGTAAGGAGCGGTTATTCTCAATGAGGGTCAGAGCCTGACTCCAACTGAAATGCTAAAAGGAAACAGACCAGCAGACCCGAGCCACTCAGGACAGATGGGAAGAGGCGCCAACAGCATGCAACATGAAGCGGAGCATGGGGAGGGGGCCCCAACCAGCCTGACAGACACCACAGATGCCGGCGATTAACTTCAGGACTAACCAGCTTGTGTGTCGGGTTTCACTTTTTGGGGAAGGAACAACGTGAATACCACAAACACCATCCGACTTCCTGTGTGGAATCTTCATGGAAGTCATCAACTGAAAACATGGCTCTAAATTCATCATGAAGGTTAGAACCAGACCGATCAGGTTCATTATCTTCTCCTCCCCACACCCTCCCACACAAACTCATACAGCCCAAAGCCCAGAATCTACTCCCGGAAACTATAAACTCTACCAGGGTGAAATTCAATATTTACGTGTTATATAAAAACCCTCTGGTCTTCCAGGGCACCTGACGTCCGGCAGCCAATACAGAATGTGTTCTAAATTACGATGAAATTGCAATGCATGCGTGCCCTCGGACCCACCCCTCCAGGGCTCCCAAATGAGCTCGTACTCTGCTCTGCACATGATTCTGGTGGCCCTACCCACAAACTGTAGGCTTCGTAACCAGCAGGATTTCCTTATGGCACATGCCAGGGTTGTATGGAGACGCCACCTGTAATAACACTGACCCCCCCCCCCACCAGGGCTGCTGCCTGGAGAGCTCCAGGGGTAATCATATTACACATTTCTTTGCCCTAGCCACAGATTATGCATTTTATTTTTATGTATCAGTTTACTTGAGTCTGGTATCTATATATTGAGGTAATGTGCCCCCCTTCACTAGTACAACAGCAATGCCCATGTCTCTGAAAAACCCCATCACTCCAATCAGCAGAAAGACAGCCAAATGACAAAGCCTTCCTACCGCAAGGAATTTCTGCAAGCCAAGTGTAATTATGTCCCTCAGAAAGCGGATATGCACCAGACAGCCAGGACGGTGCGGAGGCCCTGATTCCGCTTCCATCCCAGATCCCAGAAACTGCGTGCACTGTATATATATAATCCACAGCATCCCGTAGCAGACATTTGGGTCACAGCACCATATCGCAAGTCAGAGGACCACTCTCATTATGTCGATGAGCCGGCCTGCAGGAAGAGGGGCAAACGGTGTGTTTGGGTGTCCAAGGCCATGTTCTACTCCAAACATATGAGGTGATGTGTATGTGTGTGTGTAAATATGTACCCATTCTCTATAGAGTGCCTGTCCCCAACTGCAGGGTTTACCGATCAATCGCAGCTTCTCAGAAGCTGGCTCGCATGCACATGGGTCAGGTCACAGGCTTGTTTTGGCTGCCTGGCACCCAGAATGCCAAAGTTCCACAGGTGGGATGGCAATGGGATTTCACACGTCTGTCTCCTTTGGCACTGGGCTCAGCCAACTACACAGTGGCTAGAGGGCTCAAGGGAGGGGGGGGGTCACCCCTTCCCTGGCCCAGGGCACCTAATGTGGACCAAGTTTCTGTAACCCACACTCACAGCACAGAGCCAAAAGGACAGTGTCGTCAGCAGGCAGCTGATCCAGCAGTTTATATAATGGTGGGGGGGGGAGGTATTTAGGAACTGGGATAAGTAGGTCTGATTAGAGCTGGGGGGTATAAGAGTTTAGTCCAAGAGTTCCTATTAAGCCTTGATAAGAATCTTAAAATGGCCACTGTCATCAAAGGAAACCCCTTTACTCATCCTAAATGCTCAATGCACAACACCACCTATATTTGGCCTGTAGAAGGTATGATAACTAAGGAAAGTTACAATTTTAGGAAGGAAATTCTGGTTTTGTGCCTTGGACCAAGTTGCTCAACTCAAACTGCCCCAACGTGCACTTTCAGAAATTTTAAAGGATGAGCTGCAGCACACAAGGAAGAGTAACACCATCTCTGTTGAGACAAGCACATTAAAGTAGCACACCGACACCGTCATGTCATTCTTTCCTTCTCTCTGTCAGTCAGTCACATGCAAAGTGAGTGAACCTCACATGCCAGAAGTTTGGGAAAACCTCTGTTACATTCAAAACGTTTGCCCCCACCAAAAACCTCAGGTAAAGAATGGCATAAAACAAGAAAATATGATTTAATTTTCATCGGGTTAATAACTTAAAAGTACCAGAGTTAAAAACAATCCACAGTTCACATCACATTTTTAAACACTTGGTCTGAACTCAGTGGGTATACACCATAACCTTTGACCCCAAACACACATATGGTACACTGGTGGCACCCATTGGTAAATGTGGCACCACCTCACTGTAATAATCAAGAGAAAAATTGATCCGGAGGGACCTGCTGCCCATCATATAGCTGAGCGGCCCAGTGGCACAGGACTGCCACCTACAGACCAACAAATAAAAATGACAAATACACAAAATGGTACCAAGGAGCAGGACAAAAACTCTCTTCAATTACAAACTGAACACATTAATTTCTTACTCAAAGACATGGCAAATATGCAGTTGCATTTAATTTTCTGAAAAATCATAATACCTACAAAAAATGAATCAGACAAACAGAAAGGGGTATAGAGTCAAACACAGATTGTAAAAATTCGTGCAGGGGGCGTGGATGTTAACCAGAAATTACAAGCTCCATCTTTCACAGGTGCTGCAGGTGTACACCCGTACCATAAATCTGATTCCCGCACTCACACCATACAAGTCCGACTGAGGACAGTAATGAGTCTCACACACTTAGCCATGGGAAGTGTCACCCCAAAAGCTGCTCTTCAGCACCAGACACACCACGGCCCCTCTGACATCACCCAGCACCACCGTCACAGGCAAGGAACAGGGTCAGTTAGCCAGTTATCTGCCATTTCAGACATCCAGGGTAAAAAGAGGCTTCCTGCACAACATAAGAGCCCCAAATGGAGCCACCACTCCAGCCATACAGATTTAACTCCATTTATTCTTGTCACTTAAGACCGGAATGAGCAATTTTCATACCACAGAGAATGTGTAAAAACACAGGGCCATGAGAGTAACCAATTCATCAGGTGAGTTTTCATACTACCCAGAATCCTCCAAAAAACATGATTTATCTAGTTATGTAAATATCCAGGACTCTCCCCAACTCTGACCTCTAGTGGCAGCAGGTGGATCTGGAGGGAAGGGGACTGAACGCGCCTGTTCAGTTATGACGTCATCGGCTATTTTTACCTGACACCAAACAGACGTTCGATGCTGAACGCGGCTCACAAAGGAAACCTTTTGATGCCTGTCACCTGTTATGAGTCACTGCTCCTCATCAGTTCCTGCTCTGCTACGTTACCGTGCACAGCACCCCCAAAAAAACCACACACCCCAAGTCAAACAGGCCGATGAGAGGGCAACGGCAACAAAGGGATTCATAAGCCACCCACCACCCCCCGCATACTAACTCCACCCCCTGTGTGGCGAGTCGCTGGGAGCCACAACAGAGCATCGGCTCTGTACTGCACGACCACGGATGCCCGGACTTAGGGGGGAGGAGCCAGAGCCCCTCGTGTTCATTCACACAACTCGACAGCCATTTTATCCCTGCGCCACACATGCACGCGCATGCACACACGCGCATACACACACACAGAACCCAGCCTGTTGCCATGACGACAGCAAGGAGCACACCAGACAGGGGTCTTGCAGATACCGCGTCGCACTGGAAGAATCAAAATAAAGCCTGATTTGTATGGGCCCAGCCAGTCTTGGGACGGTTGTCACAACTACAGTTGCTCAGGTCACCCACCCCCAGCTCCCAACATTGGAAAAATGGCTTAAAATGCAGGAGAAGCATTGTCACAGGAGTACTAAGGAACATGACCTCTTTTCATGAGAGTGTGTGTTTGTAACCCAGTAAGACCATGCCGCCATAGATCTCCTAAACTGGGCCAGGCCAAGGGGATGCAGGACGCTGGTGGATTATGTGCAGCTCCAGCACGAACTCCACCATAAACAGACTTGCTCCACCTTTTCACAAAAAAAGTCATTTCAGGCCAGCCACGTCACCTGCGACGTCACCCTGTTTATAGCGTCATGCTCGGCTCTGCAAGCCTCCCCCCAGCTACGAAACAGGGGGCATTCCCACAACACACAACAGAGCACTCCAATCATACGGCCGTGACGGTGACTCCGGCTGATTACCAAACCCCATCGAGGCCCATGTGCACTATGCACATGGCACTCCCTGTTGTGTGTTTGCCAGCTGAGTGAGTTGGGGTCTAGCTCCACTTAAAGTGAAGAAAACACAGCCCAAGCCGAAGTGAATCCCAGTGTTCCTTAGGCCCCATGCAGTTCAGCCTTCTGCAGCTAGAGGGCAGCAATGGAGCAGCTTCTTCAGTCAAAGACTGCTTGTCTCCACAGAGGAAACCAATCGGATGTCAGCCTGAGAGAACAGGACCTGGATATTTACTATAAAAATGACAGACGACAAACCTGTCAAGAAGAAACAAAATCAAAACAAGCCCCAATCTCATCACTATGAGTTTAGCTATTTGAGGGAAGTTTAGTACCAAAGTTGACCAGCAGAGGCACTAAATTGGGCCATAAAGAGCATGGAAACGGTGAAGAACTCGAACCTACAAGCTCAAGCATTGCCCTGGCAGAATCGGCTGGGAGGCTCGACCCTTTGTGTGTGCTTACTTCAAAGTTGTTTGGCTTAACCAGGGACACAGCCCATTGCATCCCACCGCAGACCAAAGCCCCACATGGTACACATGGCCTGGTGGATATTCTTAACCAAAGCACGAAAAAGGTCATTCATGACACCACACCTTAAAAGGGAGAGTCTGCTTATTAACTGACAGGTTGTTGCTGTGGAAACAGCAGTTCTGTTGCCCCATCGGCGTGGGGACTTAAAACTTCAGTTGGCCCCCCAACAAGAAAAACAAGTAGATAATGGGACTACAGTGGATTTCAGTCTCTGTGGCAACTTGTCAGTCCCCTTCCCCCTTGTTTACACGGTGTAATAGGACATTTTTAATGCACTCGAGAAAGACCAGCCAATAAACATGATACAGATAGGAAGACAACTGTGTCAAGATGAATTCAGTTTTTCATTTCAATCCTCATGCAGTAAAATTCGCTATAATAATTTGCTTAGGCTGAGCGAAACATCAAGCCATCTTCAGGCTGTCACTACAGGCCATGGGACAAGCAACAAAGAACATGATGGCTCCAGCTCCACCTCCAGAGAGGTGACTTACTACGATGGAACAAAATAGCACCCAAGAAATACAGATAACATAACAAGCGGTTAAGTTAAGCCACCTTTTCTAACAGTCACGGCACAGTTGCCCTCACAGCAGTAATCGGCAGCTATGTGCTTGTTGCTTTTAGGGATCACGGTTGGGACTGACGAAGGTCCCTACTCGTCTCATGGTACAGCCGAGCCAGGCAGTCTGCATTCCTGCCTCGTAAAACAAGATAAAACAGAGCTAGCTGGAACAGTACACTCGACCGATTGCGACTTCAGCCATGCTGGCCTGATGAGGAGGCAGTGGGAATAAGGAAACAGGAGCACTGGAAGAGATCCTGAGGCAGGGGTTGGGATGGTACAGGGCCTGGGTGTTTTTCGGGTAATACCAGGCAGATAGGCACGCAGAGAGCTTCCATCCCAGCCAATACTATCAGATGATTTATATGAACTTTTATATATCAAAGTTCTAATGCTTCCTTCCTGATTCACTCTGAATACTTATAAAACGCAACCAGGCTATGCACAGATTTCAAATACCCAGTAAAACACAGGAAATACAGAGACAGCCTCTATATGGCAGTACCATAAACCACATTTGAAATGGTGATGACCATGATCCACCAGTCCAGGCAGCCCAGCTAAGGGGCTGAGGTGGTGATGTATGGGGAAGTCAGAGACCCCAGACCAGCAGACAAGTGGCACATACCTCGTCGGTTGCTTGACAACCTGCACAGTTTAACTGCTCTGCGGATGCCGGTTTTGGGTGCCAGCAGAGATTTTTTGCATCCTTATCCAACAGTGCTGAAGGGGGAGGCTGTCTAAACCTGCATGGACAGGGTCCACTCTCACGGCTGAACTGGAACAGGGGGCACAGCAGTCTTTCCTGGTCCCTGATCCTCAGACAATCCCATTAGGCAGGGTCTTGCCCCATGACACTGATGTCAAGAGAAACCCAATTCACAGTAAAAGAAAAAAAAAGAGCTCTAACTAAAATGCCCGCGGCAGATAAAAACTTAACATTCAGACTTGAAACAAGAGTTTAACAAGTTCAGAAATTAATCATGCTGACTTTTGGGTAGGCAGGGCTTAGCAGTGAAGGCACTTTGGGTGCACTTAGGGTTGCCGCGTCACAATGTAATCACGATTATATGGCACAAGCACAATCGTGCAGGGCTTTAGATGATGGGCGAAACATTTGTCTGGACGCCGCCGTTTCAGTGCCATACAGATGTTTACTTAGGTCCACAGTTTGGTAAGCAGTTTAGTAGTGTGCCTAAAATATTAATGAGATACATATCGTGACACCCAAAAGTTAGTGATCTGTATAAATTCGGCATATCCTTATGTTTAATAAACATGCCAGATTTTAAACTGCAAAAAGTACCACCATCATTTTTTTTTTTTACATGCGCCATATAATTGCCATTACATCGAGACATGATCGCAACAGCCCTAGGTTCACTTGTGCTGTATAGTGTTCACCTCCAAAGAGGATGCTTCCCTCTGCTCACCCATGATTGACACCATCAAGAGGGACACAGAAGGACTAACAGAATCATCCTGCAGACTCCCTAACCAAAGCTTCAGTACTCCTCTTAAGCAGACTAATAAACAGAAGAAAGCTGTCTAATTAAATAAGATCAGGCTACCTGAACAATGCCCACACTTCCAGCCCCTTGGATACAGGTACCAGGACACCCTCTGGTGAAACACAAAAAAAGGCTCCCTAACAAAACAATCAAAGCTTTCCCTCTACTCTGGCCCTTCCTCCACCCGTTTCCTGCCATTGAGTAGAAAGTGGCGGGTGGGGTCTCCTTCCTGACAGGCTGTGCTTCCCCTCTCCTTGCCTCCAGCCTTCCTCTGGGCCTTTGTTTAGGTGCTGGCATGGAGGCCATGGCCACGTCAGACCGCCATACTAGGACAGATCTGGGGCAGGTGATTCCTGCACATCTTCACATCTCTACCTCAAACTGTGCCAGTTCACAGAAAGCAATGACAGAGGCATGGTGCAAAAGTCTAAACAGACTGGCATGGAGAGCCACCATGAGAGGAGATGCTTCCCAGGTTAGGTATGACCACTACCCTTTCCGCTACGAGACAGTCAGGTTAAACTAAAGTCACCCATCTCAGGTCTATCAGGGCTGTGTTAAGCTCCCTAGAATCCCTAATCACCACTTTTGTTAAAACCAACCCGTAGCCAACACCAGAACTTCTGCACACACGGCTTTACAGTTCGATCCGGCCAAAGGTGAGAGAGCCGTGCTTCCTGTTAAGCCAGGTTACCTTGGCAACAAAGAGGCAAACATATCTAAGTTAGGGGATGGATCAGGGGGACTGCTTATTACTGAGGGAGGCAAAGGGATATAAGGAATGATGTGGATTGTTTCAGGTTTCTGCTAGATAGTGAGGAATTATTCCCAGTTAACAGGTACAGCCACTATGGGTTCTCATAACAGGCATAATAATTATGGCCTTAAGAATTTAAACTATTCAGAGAATTTTAAAGGGGGGGGGGGATGTGGCCTTGATCTGACTGCCAATACCCCCACAAGCCCCCAACTAAACAAAGACCAGCCTGACAACCCTGAGTTACTCTCTCCCAACACAACTTACATTCTTCCATCAGTTAAGTATTTGCCGGCCACCCACATCTCAAAACACCAGCACACGCTTTAGGTACAATGAATGGAACAGGACTAATACTATGACCACTATAAGGGCTTGTCTCTAAGCCTGGGTTTAGGGGGGTTATGAAAACAATAATGAAATCAAAACGCACAAACCCCCAAAAAACAGAGGCAGAGCTAAATACACACACACACACACACACACACACACACACACAGTGTTGTACAATCGGCACCACCTACGGGTGGACTGGGATATCAAAATAACCCTCTGAGATCGCTCACATCCTTATATTAAAGGCATAAAAAAATTCCTCCTCTGATGTCAGCAGAATGTATATATGCAAAATTAAAAGGAAAAGCAGTATGATTCCATGGTCGAGTAGTGGAGTCACTTTATTAAAGGAGTGCAGCACCAAACACACAGTCTGAGTCATTTGATCAACACTCACATACAACACGCAGAGTTTGTACACTGTAGTAACATATTAACCAATCATTTGGCCAGCACATGGGCAGGGTGGGTCCAAGCATTTCTGACATCCAGGTTAACGTGAAAGAAGCCCTATGAGAGTGCACACACACTCCCCCTATCTGCCGGTTAAACATTATAGGCCTTATCAGTCCACCATTCAGAGCCTCAACACTCCGGAACTCCCAATGCAACGCACAGACTGGACATCTGTGTAGGCAGACACAGTCTCTACACAATGGACAGAACTTTGCGATAAGAGGGCTTGAGAAGTTTGGTGTTTTTTTTTTAAGAAGAGAACCGACTGCTCGACACTGCAGCTCTTGAGTTCTGACTACTCCATGTTTACTCATCCCTGAGTAAGCATACAGCTGACAGATCGCCAGAAAAGGCCCCTGGGGTGTTTTTACCCCCTCCCCAGCACACCCTCTAATTCCACAAAGCTCACCTCCAATCAAACACCACCATCCAGCCTTTCTGGCTGCAATTCTGAGGAATTCCAATTCCTGCTTCACTTGTTCAGAACAAGAGGCGCAGAGAGCATCACCACTGAACCCCG
>JAODJU010000050.1:11181796-11197851 GCA_026776725.1 Gnathonemus echidnorhynchus | reverse complement strand
GGGGGCGGGGGGGGGGGGGCATGATCAACAAGTGAGTATTTCGTATTGATCACCCCAGGCTTTAAACTGCGTACGTTGTGTTTGCGCGTGACAATAAAGTTTCGAAGCTTTGAATCTTGCATGATACAGGCCGCAAGGAGCACGCAGGAGCCTTCATTTGTCCCCCTCCTTCGTGGTTAGAGTGCACATTTCGGGAAGGTGAGGAGCCGGAGGGGAGGGCCTACCTTGACGAAGATGCGGGAAGGCAGGAAGCGCTGCAGGAGCTGGGTGCTGAGCCTGGGGAGACGCAGCAGCTCGATGCTGAGCAGCGGCAGGCTCTGGTAGCCCGCCGTCAGCGGGTAGAAGTTATACAGCATGTGCTGCTCCTCCCCCGGGAGGATCCGGAAGCGCACCTGAAGGGTAATGGATCAGGAGCTGGCATGTTTTCACTTCAAACAGATATAGATTGTAGGGTGGGGGGGGGTCTTTCAGCACAATGTAAAACCAGATGAGGCCACATGTTGTCAAAATAAGAATTTCAAACCATAAAGGTGGGGGTGAATGACTGGTGACCTTGCCGACCCGCAGGGACGGACATGACTGGCTGGCGGAGCCGGCGGCCACTGCCACGCCAAGCCAGGTACGAAGCGGGAGAAGGAACACGGGTGAGGGCACCGAGATCCAGGGGCATCTCACCTGCTTGAGGCCAGAGAACATGAAGGCGTCACTGGGTTCCACAGACATCTCCACCTCCTGTACAAGCCCCGTGCGGTTCTGGATGTGGTACCGGACTGGAAGAGACTCCCGCACGCGTCCAAACGACGGCAGATCTACACAGACACACACAGAGCTTGAAAGTGATCCACTCTCTAAGGGCCTGTCATCGCTCAAACGGGTCTGGGTCGTGTTGCTGTTAAACAAACAGACAAGAAATCACATGCTGCACTGGAAAGTTAGTCAAGCTACTAAATGCATAACAATGAGTGGAAGACCGGAGTCTGGTTAGGTGACAGTGACAGCAGCCAAGTAGGTGATCACACGGGCCCTACCAGCGTGAATGTACAGAGGGATGGTCTCCAGCACAACGTGCGGCAGGGGTATCACTGAGCTGACAACCGGCACATTCTCAGAATCCCTGGGGGGGCAAGGTGGGGGGGGGGTTCATTGTGAATTTCAGGTAATTTACAGTAGTTGTGGAGAATACAGTGCTGTAGTTTGTGAGGGTAAAGAGAGACACACTGTTTATACAGTGAAGTTGCCATGTTTGCTGAGAGACCGAGTGCATGGTGAGCATCGGCTCGTGGGGCTAACGGGGCGAGCACGCAGCCCCCACTGAAGGACACACCGACCTTCTCCAGGATATGATGTACTGTCCAGATGCCACAGTGCTGCCGCCGTGGGGTGCGGGCGGGCACGTCAAACAGAAGCACTCGCTGGCTGACTCGCCCGTCTGGAGGACCACTGGGAAACGGGAAGCGAAGCACCGCCCAGTAAGAGGCCACGCCTTCCCAAGAGCAGCCTGACTCACTGCCTATCAGAAACCACGCTCTACTCCTAGAAGTCTTGTGCACCAATCAGAAGCCAGGCCTGAACATAAGTCCCGCCCTCATATTAGAAACAGTTTTATAAACAGCGACTCTTTAGCTAACAGCTCAGCTGTGGACACAATCTCAGAATAAGGCTCCACCTACCGTGCTCCACCAGGCACTGGGGCTGGTCCACGGCAGCCATGGAGGGGGCCAGCTGCAGCCGGCTGCTCAGCAGGTGCAGGGGCCAGGGAGAGCTGCTGAGGATGTCGGTCATAAGCAGGAAGGGCACGTCCACAAACACACGGTCCAGGTGCTCAAACTGGACAGGGGCGCCATCCGTAGTGACAAGGTCACAGATAGATTAGGATTCAGGACAGCGTGCCATCAACATAAAACACTGTAATCATTAATACAGCCAGATGCAGACACCGACCTTTGTGGACACAAACTTCACGGCCACTTCGAATGGAATGACAGTTTCTATGGTAACAGTTTCATCCTTGGGTCAAAGAGAAGCAAAGTGTAACAATCATGCCACGTTACTCTCATACTTATACAAAGCATGTGACAAACATTTGTGTCGTTTTGGTTCCATTTGGAACTCGGGGCGCCTCCCACTCCCACGAACGGAACCCAGACACAGAATAACGTACACAAACATTCGCTTTGTTTTGCTTTGCTCTGGAACTTGACTCGATGCGTCACCCACTCGCGCTGACACAGGCGACACAGACAAAGGATGTTTTACAAACATTCGTTTTGTTTTGGTTTAATCTGGAACTCAAGGCAGCTTCCAATGTCACCCTCACAGGCGGCACACAGACGCAGAGATGTACGCAAGCGTCGACTGCGATTTGCGCCGGCCTCGATGCACCCCCTACTCTCACGCACACAGGCGGCACACAGACACAGAGAGCTGTACAAACATTCGTCTGATTTTAGTTTGATCTGGTGCTCGCGGCGCCTCCCACTCTCAGTCTCATGGGCGGCACACAGACACAACTGATGTTTTGTTTTGTTCTGCGAGTCGAGGTGCTCCCCACGCACACAGGCGGAGCACAGACTCACTTTGTGACACTTGCAGACAATGTCTTTGCCCTCTATACAGGCGTTCATGGTATAGGCGACGTGGACTAGGAAGATTCTGGATCCTGTGGTCGAACAGCGGATGTACAGCGGCTTCTCCACCTGCGGAAGGCAGCCATACACATGAGGCCTTGTGAAACACAGGCATTAAGACCCAGCGGTGCCTTTGGCCCACAGGTCACCTTTTCCTGCGGCTGCAGGTCGCCGACGTCGATGTCAGGAAGCAGGGCGGGATGGGAGTCGTCACACGCCTCGGAGCCATCCAGGGTGACGTGGGTCGTCTGGGTGAGGTTGGCATCCTGACCTGTAGGACGAATGGATGAGGGATCCATGTGGTGTTAAATACTCACACCTGTACGGATGTTCTGCAGGATCGTGTCACAAAATGGACGGTAATGTTATATTTACATACAAGGCCGCATACACACACTGAACGTCTGGACTATAAAAAGGTACGGATTGGAAATTTCACGGCCAACAGGCAATGACCTGGTTTGAGCCCGGCTGTGAGCTTGACGTCTTGGGCCACCGTGTCCTCCAGGGACTGGATGGTGATGGTCATGCAGTACATTTCATTGCTCAGGGCTGGGGGCGAGTGCAGGAGCTGCACAGAGATCCTGGGCACCCGGGAGATGATCCTGGAGGCACAGGATTACCGTGTTGACAGAGAACTTCCCAGCCCTGACCGAGCTCCTCTGCGGCGAGGTGACTCACATGGTGCTGGCCTGGATGGTCACAGTGTCCCAGTCCACCTGCTGCTCCGGCACACGGTCCCGTCGCTTGAAGGACCGGGAGGCCTGCAGTGCCTCGTGGGCCGAGGCCGTGTCGCCCCCTCCACCCCGCCAGTTCAGGAAGACGCAGCGCTCACTCTCCCGACCCAGGATGAGGTCCACGCCTGTGATCTGACAATGGCCCACACGCGTGCTTTCAAAGGCGAACACTACAGGACCCCCGGACTTCACACAAATCATGTGACGCGACCTATGTCCTCTCACCTCTATCTTCTTGCCCACATCCTCAGTGCGGGCCACGAACCTGAAGGCAAACATGTGCGTCTGTCCAGGCAGCAGACACAGACCCTGCGACTCAGAGGAGCCCTCAGACACACAGCAGTACTGGTTGTAGTCCTGGGACAGAGACAGAGTTCACATGGTGTGCGTCGCTTAAAGGCCTCCTCTCATGGCTCTCTCATTTAAATTCATGGACTGTTATTGGATGAGATCAGTACGGGGTGAGGTCGAGACC
Organism: Gnathonemus echidnorhynchus; assembly: GCA_026776725.1. NCBI lineage: Eukaryota > Metazoa > Chordata > Actinopteri > Osteoglossiformes > Mormyridae > Gnathonemus > Gnathonemus echidnorhynchus. Next base: position 11,194,012 of record JAODJU010000050.1, on the reverse strand, counting down.
CACCTGGTTACTGAGGCTGACGCACAGCTTGGAGAAGTGGACGGGGTGGGGGCAATCGGCCCGCAGGAAGATGTGCAGCTGCACGGGGACGTCCAGGTGGAAGCTGGGATGGAGAAACCTGGCCTTGCACTGCACTGTGAGAGAGGGAGGGGCAAAACCATCAGGACATGCCCACGTGACCCTGCAGGTGACCTCGCCAAGGAGGCGGAGCCCAGGCCGGTCATTGGAGGACACTCACCAAAGGGCACGCAGTCCTGCGCCTCCACCATGACCTCATCTTCAGCAGCCTGAGCGGCCCGCTCGCTCCACAGTGCGTGAGCCGCTCGGACCGCAGCGGGGTCACAGTCCGGCTCCGCCTCTGGCACCTCTTTCTGGAGGGAGTCAGCGGGGCCCCTCATCAACATCATCATGACCAGCACCATCATCATGACCAGCACCATCATCATGACCAGCACCATCATGGGAAAGCAAACTGCAGACGCCACTTTAGAAGGGCTTCAGGATGCCCTTGGTTCACTGGACACCTCTGTCCAGAGTAAGGTGGCATTCTTGCAAAATTTTTCACAAGAAAGAGCCACTCACCATCAAAACCTTGAATAGGTTCTTCTCAATCCTTGATTTCTGGTCCTCAGGCAGAGAAGAAGCTGGATGGGCACAGACAAGAGATATGATAAGTCCTCATCTACTGAAAGGGGTCAAACTCAAGGACATCAAGGTTGTGCACAAACTAACCCGGGGAGTAGGAGTGTCACACAGGGGTTGCGAACCCGGGAATTAGATGGTGGTAAAGCAGCATACCTCTGCCCACCAGCTCCATGCCGTACGCCACGTAGTCCTTCACCTGGGCCATGAGGTAGGAGCAGCGGAGGGCAGTGCTGAGGATGGAGGTCAGCAGGTTCCACCACCGCTCTGTCCGGTAGTCACACATCACGTAGTCTAGCAGCCTCGGCACGCAGAGAGACACACGATCAGAAGCCAAAGCAGGAAAACACCCAAGATCAGCCTGTTCATTCACCGCGTGCCAATAACCGGCTGCACGCCACCCTGCTGCCTGCCTCAGACAGTGTCTGTCAGCACTTAGCTGTTAATTTGCTCCTAAGCCCCACCCTTCATGGAAGATCCACTCACTTCAGGGCCTTGGCGTAGTCCTTGGTGTGGTAGTACTCCTCACCCATCTGCACCACTGTGGGAGGGGTGGATTCCGGGTGAGAACGGGGCTATGGGAACGGCTGGCATGCCGACGAGCAACCGCACCAAAGACTCGTTTCTGCTGTGAGCGGGCAATGTCAGCAGGGGCGTCTGTATGTGCGTGACACAGACTTACTCAGGTGGCCCTTCATGCGTGGACACTTGTACTTCTTGAACTGAGCCACGGCATTGCTGAGCAGGGCGATGATGAGCTCCTGGAATAACACGGGTGAATCACGGGTGAAACACGGGAAAGCCAGATTCTGTACTGTGGCTGCGGGTGGGGTACATCCATGAGACTCCCTTGTCAGTCCCAGACACGTGTCTATTTACATGCCTACATTTTAACCATTTCAGCTCTAACCTACTTTTTCCTTAACTGCTACGCCCTCTGGTGTCAGCTTTTACTCCATGCACTCACCGAATGAGGCACCTCCCTCTCTTTCCCCTGAAGACCCAGAATGCCTCTCTTCTCCTTCTCCGGGTCAGGAGGGTCAATACCTGGATAGAGCGGTGAAAAGGGGTCAACGGTGGTCAATAACGATCAGGTCCTCACAGGACAAAGGTGAGTAGCATGAGATCGGTTCAGCAGAGGGAAGGGAGGCATCTCTCTGATACACACACAGCGAACAACCTGGGAGATGCCATGCAAAGGAGAGGCATCATCTTCAGGCTGATTACAGTAAAACTGGAATTACAGGGACAGGGATTAGAGCTGATATTTAATGGCGTCATTTGGCTATCGATAGTGAGTGCGTGTGCGCACATGCCCATACGCAGAGGCGGATCCAGACAAACTCACTCTGGTGTCCCTGTCTCCAGCCCCGCTGTCCATAGAAGTCGAGGACGGCAGTGGGAGTGTCCAGGGGGTCTGGAGGGGGGCACCCCGTACTCAGCTGCAACAGAAACGAAACAGCAACTGTGAGGAGCAGCCAGACAATGATTCTCCAGGACACCCCCCCCCCCAACAGCTATATAGCACAGTAACTCATTAATAATCAAGTGTGTAGCGTGTTGAAGCTGCGTGAATAACAGCTGAACCACATGAGCTCAGTTAACCATTACAAGACGATCTACAACTATGCTCAGACCCCCACCTCCGGGCCGCCACAGAGCTGCATCGCCTGCCGCTTGCGTTCCTGGGCATAGTGCGCCGCCTGCTGGTAGTAGAAGCCCGGGTTCTGGGTCTGGATGGCGGTCAGGCCCAGCTTGATAGCCTCGTCGAAGAGGTCGCCGAAGGACTGGAACCTGGGGGTGGGACAGCCAATCAAAAGCACTTTTATGTTTACAAGTTTGTTCCTATTGGATAGAAACACTGCCACACGCTTTGGAACAGGAAGCACCGTCATGCTGCAGAGTAACATGAGCGGTGTATTTCTGAGCCGCCCTTACTGCTTGGACATCCAGGCCGCGTGCTCGAACGCTAACTCAGCGCTGCCGATCTTCTTCTTGCACAGGTCGATGTGCTTCCTAAACTGAGCGATGGCATCCAAGGGCGTGTTGTGCTGGAAGCAGAGCCGGCAGATCTGGAAGAGAAGGACCCTCACTATCAACACCACCACCATCATCATCTTTAATCTTCCTGGAGAAGAGAAGGGGGCATTTCCCTTAATTACAGTTAAATCAGTCAGCTGACAAGTTACATCCTCTCAGTTATGTGCTGAATAGTTCAATGCACAACAGTTGATAGCTTAGCCATGAACTCTGGTCACCTTGTAGTTGATGAATCCAGCCAATGTCTTGATCTCCAGGATGTTGGTCTCATGGGCTCGCAGCTCATGCACAAGGCTGTAAGCTGTCTTGTAGTGCCTACGTCACAGGGACAGAGCGTCTTAAAACGGTTAAGGGGAGCTTGCCAATAACTCAGACTTCATCTCCTTAAGCAGAAACTTGATTTGAAACCTGGATCAGTCTCTATTTAATTTGGGTATAAATATCACACAACAAATGAATTCAATAGAATTTTAATTAGTTCTGCTCTCATTGTGTGATACATAAATAGAAGCCCTTAAATGGAGACATGACCAAAAAATGCATATGTACACTGTAAAAACACTGGAGTGTAGTTACTAGAGGTCTTACTTCAGTGCGTTTTGAGTGTCCTGCTTCAGCTCACTGAAGAAAGCGATCTTAAACTGGTGTCTCACAAACAGCAACTGCAACACACCAGAAAGTCGCCCCCAAAGACGAGGCATGAAACCAAGGCCTCACAGATGTGGCCCCACAGCACTGACAAATGCCAAAATGAACCCCCACCTGATGGGTAGTTTTGTTGAGGAACTCCTTATGAGATTTCACCCTCCGTATCTCAGTGTGGTAGTAAGTCTGAGCGTGCTCATAGAAGGCGTTCTCCAGCCTGCGGTGAGGGTTCACACAAGAGCCGTCAGTAGTCATTGCAGCAACCTGCGGGTAGGCTGGTGCCAGAGGTCATGTGGGGGTCACTAACCTGATGATGTAGCCCACGAGGTGATCAGTGTGGGGGAGGACGAAAAGAAACTTGCCCGAAAGGTCACAGGCGTTACAGAGAGCACCTGCCCGCTCTGAGGCCATGACGTCTTCTCCTTAACATACACGCAGAAGAATGTGCACAAAGGTATATATGTCATACAGACATAAGATGATACTAAGCAATGGGATATCCTGCAAGGTGCCTTTCAGATACCCGTATTGTATGCATTATAAACCGGAAACATCAGAATTCTGCAGAGCAGACAAAAGACTTTGGCCATCTGCACCTACCTGGGGGAAGAGGAGTTTTCTTCTGGATTAACACTACTGCGACCTTTGTGTTTCGTCCTTGCAGACTTGTCCTGTAGAAACAACCAGTCCAAACGTCTATCTGTGGCAGTAGAGTGAGCCCAGGCGGGCAAAATAGACTGCCTTGCTGGCTAGACCCTGCAGAAGCTGGTAGGTTACCTGACAATCTCCACCTTGGTAGCACACTCCAGCTGCTTCTCCTTCCACTGAACCTCATCCCAGTCCAACTCATAAAACAGCACCACCAGCGCTGGGACCATGTTCAAATGCTTGTTCATCCAGCTGGTCTTCAGGATGCCTTTGGGGATGTACCATTCATAAGAGGTTCTCTGAAATGAGAAGAGCACACACCCATGTCCATACGACACACAGCGTAATGAAAGGCACATTGGGGTGGGAAAAAAAAGCACCACACCTTGGTCCTACATTTCGGGTACTCGTGGTCTCCTGGAAGGACTTTGAAGGAAATGGGCACCCTGTCAGCCCTCCTGTTAGCACAGAAGGCATCCCAGATAGCCCTGTGAACGGCGTTGTAGACCACATCCAGCCCCGTCAGAGCCACAAAGGCCATGGGCCGGCAGCATAATTCTGGAGGTAGGTCCCACTGTGTTGGGGTCATCTTCTTCTCGGCTATACAACAGCTCTAAAAAACACAACATCTTTATTTGATGCATGGGTTTTAAAACGTGGATCCATAATAATTAACACGGCCCGTAAGAGAAAAGGAAAACGCACGCCATTTAATACCGCTGTTTAATAATTACTGATTTGATCGTCGGTACGATGTTCAGCATGAAATTCGTGTGGTCGTCACTGACAGTCACGTTTAGGCCAAAGTATGCACTTCAGCCTTTACAGACATGTGTATTAAAACACTGATAAAGTTCAAGAGAATCGGTAAATGTGTTTTCTGGGGCGTATTCTCTTTAAATATCGGTTAGAATATGACTACCAAAAAACCTGTCAATGCACACACCAAACGACCGTACATCATTTCTTAAATAGTAACCTTATTTAAAAAGAAATCCTGCACATACCGAATGAGCTATCCAAAATAAGTCCCCCGCAGCCACCTAATTTATTTACATCAACAACTGACTTTCCTTATGAATAGTTGTGCTATTTCCCCTCCCAAGTAAGTTCCCGGAACAGGAAAAACACGAGGCAAAGATTGACAGCGCTCTGAGCCAATCAGGCTATGGTGGCTTTAGGGCCCTCCAATCAGCACATCGACATGGAGAGCCCGGAAGAGGGCGTCATACGCACGCGCACGAAGGGGGTGACGTCAAACGTCATCAATCATCCATCTTCCAGCCGCTTATCCTGGACTGCAAAATAAAAGTAATGAAAACGTAAACTCTAATTATAAATAGACCTTTTACATCAGAATATTTTAACCACAGCAGTACAAGGCACTAAACAAAACCGTTCGTCAATATTTTTAAATATTTTCCACCCAGTCTCCATCTCTACATTTTACGAGAAAAGTACATGAAAATATATTAGTTAATTTTGATGAACACAAAATCATCATGTACGTACACAATTATTTTCACTGAAGAAAAAGGTTTATTACGTTTTTACATATCTCACTACATTACTTTTCTAGAATACCTGTCACGTCCAATAAAATAACAACCTAAGTAAAAACGAATATATTTCTCCCCATGGGTTAGCTTTCCACCCTGGGTTACCGCGTGCCTTGTGCCTGTTGCTTTGGTAGATGCCTCTGATGCCCGCGAGCAGGCGCAATGGAGGGGCACGGATGCCCTGACAGATTTAGGGGGCAAGATGACATTTTGTCAGGGGCCCCAAAATTTGTAGGTACTTCCCTATCTGTGATCCTGTGTAGGATTAGCAGGTGTAGATATTGGGTGGATAGCGATTAGTAACACTGTAGATGTGTGTGAAGTGGTCATTTAAATGAACACCCCACCTTTGGCATGTGGACACAGGTTCGCTTCAGGTTCTCCACTTAATACAGACATTTAACTAAGCAAAGACACAAATTTAACTGCCCTTTCAGGTCCCAATTGATCTCAGCTTAAATTATTGAGCTACAAATTGAACTGCCAAGAGATGAGAGCCATCGGGGGGGTCACAGTTTATTTCTGCTTCCGAGAGATCTAGTTATAAATGTCTAATCAAGAAAACATCAGACCACCTTTTCAATAAAAGAAAATCCGACGCCAAATGACTTAAAATAACTTACCAATGACCTGAGTGCAGAAATTGTCCTGAAAACATGATTACCAAAAAAGCTAAATACCCTTTTGTCACTTTAGACTAAGCTCTGTTCCTTCCATTTTTGAACATCAGACACACAAGTTCAGAGGAGACCAGTCAACAGAAGTGTGTGTGAAGATCTCTTGGATTATCAATGACCTCTAAGAAATCATGCACCTTTATGACATTTAATTTAGCTTTTTGTCAGTTTGCAGTGTGTGCAGAAATGCAGCTCACTTGCTCACCCCCCCGGCAGACGACCTACCTCCCGCACAAAACCGTCGCACCCCATGGGGGGGTGGGGTGGGGTCTCCGTTTTACTGTACACAGGTGACCATACAGGTGCAGCTGATGCAGTGACAGGAAGACTAACATTTGTTGGGGACACAGATTTTACTTTAATGTTTATAAAAGAGAGAATAAAACATTGTTTATTACAGGAGAATTTCCAACCACATATGAAATTAACATCACTGGAGGCATCGGGGGCAGAATCTAATCCAGATTCTGCATTTGGGGGTCCCATCCATCCATCTGCCCATCCTGGTCAGGATAACACTCAGGGCAGGATGCCCACTCATCACACGGCTTACACAAGGACAATGACACAGTTCGGGCAACGTAGACATGCCAGTTAGCCTACCTGTGTGTCCTGACTGCGGAAGGCAATCTACACGACACAGGGAGAACATGCAAACTGTCCCCAGACACAGAATGTAGCAGAGGCCTGAAAGCCCAAAAAGTTTACGACAGTAAACAAAGCTGAAAAGTTCTGGCGACTGCTTCTTAGAAGACAGAGACCCCAGTCAACCAGAGCATTTTCTATCTTCAACACGATTAGAGAAATCACATTCATAATCCTTCTAATGTGCCAATGCAACCAAATTGAAGATCCACTCAAGACAGCAATGAAGAGGGAAAGTTTCACTTCTGACAACACTCATTACATGAGGAGGGCACCCAGAGAGACAGACGAACACACCTTTGACCCTTCTGGTTTCACATTGTAGTTAGGGAGACCCCAAACATGCCATCCAGAGACATTTGTGATTTGTTTACATTTGACAAAATATTATAGTGTTAGGCAGCATTTCTGAAATCACCTATGGGTTTCCCAAAGGCGAAAAAGGTAGTCTGACCATCTGCAGGGTCTGTTTCAATGAACATAATTTTAGTGCTTCTTCAGTACACAAAATTTTCAGTCTTTAGGTTGAGTGCAGCCAGAGAGAGATTCACAGTCACATCTTCCATCATGTTCCAGAGGCAGTCCACAAAGTATTTCAGACGTGTACCATTCCCATAAGATTGTTTCAAAAGCCAAAGAACTACTGGACACATAAAAAAATAAAATAAAATAAAAAGAGCAGCAGAAATCACTACCTCGACCTTCGATCCTTCTTGGGTTTTTCAAGACTCCTCTCCATCGTTTTTTCACTGTCTCCCCTACACTTTGGGCAGTACCACTTCCCTTTCGGCTTGTAGGTGAGTCCAACACAGGAGAAGTGGAACCACTCAATGGGGCACTGTTCATTGTCGCAGCCAATCATCTCGCCATAGGAGACCTGGTCGCACAGGCAGTAGGTGGGCTCGTTGGGGTCGATGGCATACTCCGCCGGAGAGGCTTCACGCTCCTGCTTGGCGCGAGAACGCTTCTTCTTCTTAGCTGACTTGGACCGCTTCTCCCGGACAGGCGGTGGCGGCGGAGGCGGTGGTGGAGGGGGAGACGGTTCCTTGCCGGGTTCCTCGACGCCATTGGCTGCGTGGCAGGAGTCGCGGCTCTCGCTGTGCCGCTGGCGCCGGGGCCGCCGTGCCGATGACCGTTCGGGGGCCACAGCCTCCTGCCGGAGCCGTTCACTGGTTCGCTCCGCCTCGGCCGGCTCCTGAAAGCAGTGCATGTGGGAGTCCATCTGCCGCGCTCGGTTCTCCACCAGCTCCATCATCTGCGTCACCACGTGTATCTTCTCGTCACCCAGCTCCTGGCTGCAGATGAGAGCGCGCTGCAGCTGGTTTTGCAGGCGACGCCTCTGGGCCCCATCTGACTCTTTCTTGTACTTCTCATACACATCGTCCAGCTCTTTCAGCACCTCTACAGGATGAGAATGGGGTCAGAGAAAGAGCAACATGAAATATTAATGGGAATTACATCTTAGATTAACATTAGCATTAAAAAAAAAAAAAAAAAATCAGGACGTGTCAAGGACAAACACCACCTGTTATTTTTCTTTCCTTTTTAAGAACTCCAGCTAAAATCAAAATTAATAATCTTAAACTACATTACATTAAAATCTGCAATACATTTTCCCCCTAAAGTGGCGTACAAGTTAAGGAAACCAGCACATTGCAAACATAGTCGACTAGGCATAGCAAGTGTCACACGACATCTTCCAAATAAGCCAGAACCTGATATGTCTACTTTTCAAATAAGCAGAAAGTTAAACATTACGGCCATTCAGAGAACATGGAATGGTATAAACTAGTAGAAGTATTCCTGGAACAGCTGGGTGTTGAAGCGTTTCTCGAAGGTCGAGTGGGAATGATGACCGGATGTGGTTGGGCGAAGTACAATGGATAAAGAGCACACACCGCAGAAAAAACGGCACAGTGCGTGCACCATACACACATCTAAAAGATAAACCCCGAGATGCACGCAGAACCCCAATATACCCAGCAAGCACGTCTTGGCAGAAGTTCTTAAAGCGTCAGCTGAGTCCACGCTGCCACACCACTTCCGGGATCCCGCCCCGGAAGCGACGACACAACCACTTCCGGCCCGACAGTACGTTTATATTTAGGCGTCTTGCGTCGCTGCGTTAAAGCGAATAAAATCCATGTGCAGAATGGGTATCGGGTGTTTTCACAGTGGCCGTAGAGCAGTCCCGCTCTTAAGTCATTAACCTGTCCCTCGGCCAATATGACAACTTTTACTGCGCACTTTTTGACCCACACCCACCGTTTTCTCCTCCGCGGTGAAAGAGCCAAGGCCAGAAAAAAACGATACTGCTACACCCATTTTCACTGCGCTTAAAAAATCATACTTCGCATGTTCAACACGACAAGGAAGGGAAGTTTCAACAAAACGGTGCTCTGGACAAAGACCAGTCTCAGCTTAAAAGGGACCAACAGAAACGACTGACCAGGCAACATTATACAAGGTTAATTAAGAATTCCTTGCCATGATATGCTGAAAAAACGTCACCGAGATACAGTAGGAAAAACGAGGCGACCAGCCATTCAGAGGACATCGGCGAATTTTTAATCACTCACCAAAACGACTAATCCTTAACGCCTACCCTGACTTCAGAAAACTGCAAATACTTTAGATGCACATTGAAAACGCGTTTACACCCGGGAATGATCATACATAGGCTTATTATTGAATCCATAACCAGTGGCATTAAACTAACTCATTCCGCCCCAACACTGACAGATACACTGCGACGCTGCGGTAAAACACATACGCATGAAACGAGTTCGGCCGCGGCCGATTTTCGTTTCCAATCCCCTGTGGTACGCGGAAGGGCCAGCAGATCTGTTCGCATACCTTGATACTTTGAGTCGATCTCTCGCAAGATTGAAACATTCCTTTGAATGTCCAATGGCAGGGACTCCACACACTCAAGGTAGTCCTCCACATAGCTGAGCAGTTGTGTCTTTTCCACGTTTGGATAATGTCCCAACATCGTGATCCCGGTGCATTAAACAGCCCAGCCGTACATGCAAGAGAAGAACCGGAAATTTTTACCACACAAGCATTTGGGAACTCTGGTAACTAGTCCTTCGGATCCCTTACAACCTGACTCGCGCTACTGCCTTCTATGTAGCCCCAATCCGCCAGAACGACTGCGACTGCTTCAAACAAAAAACGTCCTTGGTGCGCATGTACGGATGTTTTCCTTATAAGGTCACACACTGCATGTTCGCGTTTCCCGGGGTTTTGGGCCGACCGGAGCCCCATGGGTCAAAGTTAATGTGCGCTACTCTCTTAAAGGCACAGCGCACTCGTTGTGCCCGTTATCTGCTTCCCCCTAGGACTCCCAACATTATAGTTAGCTTTAATAATAAATGTGGTGAATGTATACGAAGTTCGAGAAAACAGAGGCGAACTGGCAGCGTGTTCTCACGTGAGGAAAAATACAGTTTGATATTTGTTACTTTTAGCAGTAAAAGCGGCATTCTGGGAATGAGCCCCGTTCTGTTGATGAACAGACATTACCTGCGTTACTATTGCACTGACAAAGTAGCTTCGCTGTCACCGGGCTCGGCTCTGGCGGAGCGTCTCGGCCCTAAGAGCGGTGACGCGCGAACCATTGCGGGCGATCACGCCGGGCACTTTCTGCCACGCGTCCGGGGACTTTCCCCTAGGCACGGGTGAGAAACTAGGTTCTCTGCATGTAGCCTAGTGAGCAGGTTTTCAGAATGCCTACGCAAATAACGTAAGTCAGTATGCTTATAAGCCCCCCACGTGTGACAGAAGGGAGACTCACGGTGGGTACAAACATGTCAATTGATTCTTAGAGTCGATCTCTCGCAAGGTCGCAAAGGAATATGGGGACGGCGATTACAATGAAATTAAGCCGTGTCCACTAAAGCTCTAAAGAACGATCGGGAAAGCTAAAAGGAGCAACAGTGCTTCGGATTTCCTCAAATGAATAAATTATGCAAATTATGAAAAGGCGGCGTCCCCGCAGTAACAGGGCGATGAAAGACGACACTGAAAAATGGTAGAAATAATGCTGACCAACCGTAATGTCAAACTTTTTTATGGCGCCGAGAGCATTTTCTACCTACCGCATTTGACAAAAGGATCACGGGAAAAAGTTTAATCGGAGACGGTCAGGTTTTTCAGAATAATCCTTCACTGCATAAAAAGTCGAGTCAGACCAGTTTAAAGGGTTTAACTCGGTTTTTTAAGGGCGAGTCATGGTCAACCAGTGTCAATGTAATGTACATTCATGGAAAATATCATACATTTCACGGCTGGAATTTCATCAGCATTGGTTCGAGTTAATCTGTTGTTAAATAGCTTATATAATCAATTATCATATATATGTAACATATATACATATGTTCACTGCATATATATGTAACTTATATATTTATATCACTCAGTGCAATATCCGTACCTGTATTTGGGTCATCCATCTGTCCAGTATATGTAATTGTGTGCGCTAATTTTTGCTATTTCTATTTGGTCAGTTTTTTTTCTAATACTTTTTTTTTTAATCTATACGCTGTTGTAACAAATAAATTTCCCCGGTGTGGGATCCATAAAGTCTTGTCTTATCTTAATACAGAAAGACCAATTAACCTCAAATTATGGGGTTCCATTAGTGGCAAAAATGCGTCGATTGCATATGAGCTTTCCAATTGTGCCAACAACACACTGCCCATGTCGACTGAGCATGTAACAAAACATTTGTCTGTGAGACGAATTTTGACAATTAGATTGTCCATGTCTATTGCTTACCTGATAAGACATTTGTCTGTGTGAATTCAACTTTACACAGTGCATCTGTCGTCTTAGCGCCCCCTGTCTTTGCCCTGTTGTATTGCATGTCGACCAAACGTCGGCCCGTCGTTATGATGTGACGTTCCCTTCGTCGTTTGACTCCGTCGTTATGCATGCCGTCCTGATGTGTCGTCTTACTGTGTTATGAATGTTGTCTTGATGTGATGTTTGTCTATGTTGTTTTGGTATATATATTTATATATTTTTTTATGAAGATTTAACATTGAAAATAAGTACGTTGTGTAACAAGAACAAAACCATGCATGGTAATATAAAAGTTTTACTTTAAATTTTTGGTCAAAAGCTTTTTTTTCTTTTTTTTTAAAAAAAAAGCATTTTATTAATAGACAAATTCAACTTAGAAACATTTCCAAAACAGCATCTGTAAACTTTTAGTAACTATGTCGGAACACCTTCATTATTGTCATAAATTTGTATGAAGAAACACAGGTAAAGTGGTATTACAGTTTTTCTCCATTGGTTTGGCTCATTTCTTGAAACAGAAATGACATTCTCAAAACTATAAGATCATTTGG
>JAODJU010000050.1:11161643-11171911 GCA_026776725.1 Gnathonemus echidnorhynchus | reverse complement strand
TGATGGGGGGGGTCTGCTGTCCCAGCATGTAGGAGTGGGCCTTAATTTGTCACATGGGTAAACAGAACAGAGAGGCCCTTGTAAGTGGGGCGTTCAGACCACTGCTTCCACACCTAAAAGCACGTCCATTATCAGCGTGCGGTGGGGGGAGGGGCTGAGGCTTTCACACGCCGTGAGGGGTGGCCATCCGGTGCCCGTAATTCACCGGGCGCCCTGCTGTGCTCGCCAATCCACCCCCCGGCGGCTGCGCCAAAGCTGGGCCAGCGGGCGGCTTGCAGCGGCGTGGCGGCACAAAGACGCCCGGAACTGGAACGCGGCCTGGACATTCTGGGCTGACCCCCTGCCCCCCGTGGTGAAGGGAGAGACGAGACCAAATGCCAGGTCACTGCTGTTACTATGGTGATGCCACACGCTGGGTCTTCACTGGAGGCACCGTTTAACCAATCTGTCAGGTCCTGCCCAGAGGTGAGCAGTTACATGGCCTGGCTTTCTATTGACCTTAAAACACACGGCATGCTGGGACATCTGGCCTTCGTGGCATTGAAGCTGTGAGATAATTAATGTTCTATGAAAAAGGCAGATTTTTGAGGGGGGGGGGGCATGCTTGTGTAATCTGACCCCAAACCTATTTGGCTGGGAAGGAACCAGACGCACTCACCTGAACGACTGCACCTGCAGGGGCACCTTCTGGCTCTGCTCCCGCAGACGACACACGTCCTTGGAGGCCTTCCTCAGAAGCTTCTCTGCCTTCAAGCCCTGCTTCTGCTCCTCCTTTGACTGCTCCGCCTAAGAGGTGGTCAGGGAAGGAGACGGATAAGGAGTCAAAAACACCACCGGGAAGTGGGAGGCGGCAACCTGCAAACATGGGGTGCGTTCGACTTCATGCAGCTGCTTACAGCGCTGGCTTAAAGCAATGCATTCTGGTCCTGACGCAATGCATCATAGTTAGATTTTTTTTTGTCTGACTTCAGCCGGCGCTGCAAAACGTCACCACGCGTCACCATGTCACGCGTCACCAAGCAGTGAGAACTGGTTTTCAGTTAATTTACCTGGTAAAATAAAGTTTAAATAAATTACATAAATGCTCTAATAGTACACGTTAATGGTTTATTTATTGTTAATTACTGTAATATTGCGCTGCTTTATTTGTTTAATCGTCCAGTCAGTGAAGAAGGCATTCAAGTAAGAACTGCATTGTACTCTGTACATGACAATAAAAACTTTGAAGCAAATGTATTTGATAAGTGTATTTAATCTTTTTCCTGGCAGCTATCTTTTTACACAGGGCCACTATACACAATAGTTTATTTTTTCACTGCTAACTGTTTGGATCAGGAGTTGGTTACTGTAAAAGTAGTAATGTGCATGCAGGTGATATTTGTATAGATTTATCTACACCCTTCTGGCAGTGCGGCCATTGCAGTCAGATCTCGCACACTATGAGGAGTAGAAGTTGTCCGACTTGGCTGCAGTCAGTTTATACTCCACCCCTGCAGCCACCGGCAGATTGCGCTGCACATCACATCTGCTGCAGACAGACCTAAGCCCAAGTCGAACGCACCCATGATCAGACAGTAGCAGTAACTGGAAAGGGGTGTGGTCAGACTAAGCATGGTCAGAGAGTGGGAGTGGTCAAAGAGTGGGCGGCACCCAGGGCGGGAACTGGCCTGCTTCTCGGCCTGCTGGAGCAGCCTGTGAAATCGCTCATCCTCCAGCACGGCGAAGGGTAGCTCCGTCTCCCCGCGCGCCTTCAGAGCCTCCAGCCGTATCTTGAGCTCACGCAGCCGCCGCAGCTCCTCTTCCAGGTGATTCTGACGGGTCCTCACGGCCTGGAGGTCCAGCTCCAGATCCAGAGAGGTCCGTGCTGGGCGGTCCGCCACCGGCCCTCGCAGCGTGGGCTGTCGGATGGTCTGGGGACAGGGGGGAACGACAGGTCACACAAGGAGAGGCAACGTAGCAGCGGCAGATGCTGATCCACCGTCAGGATCCGCTTACGGTACCACTGAGGTCGGCACAAACCCAGCAGCTGTGTAGCTGCACACTTTGGCCATGACAGAGTCCAGCTCCAAACTGCCGGTGAAAGTCACTTGAGGGATGCAGCCACTGTATCATAAGAACGCTGCCCGTACCTGTTTGACTCTCAGGCTCCGTCTCTCTGAAGCATTCCGGATGAACGGAGACTTCCGGGACAACGTGGAACTGTCGCTGTCGCTGCGGCTCAGCTGCGGGAGACGGGAGAGAGAGACGTATGACACAGCCGGAAAAACATCCGCCGTCCTGAGGTGGCACTTCCAGGACAGGGGGCGGGCGGTAGCTGGGAGGTCACTCACTCTGCAGATGTACTGGTTGCGCTCCCCAGGGGAGAAGGTGTGGGAACGCATCACTGAGCTGTTCCGTGCAAAGGCCCTCTGCCTGGGCCCAGGCCCTGCCCCCCCACGCTCCTTGGGCCGCACTGCTGCCCCCGCCTCCTCTGGCACAGCCTCCTCCGTGTTTGTTTCCTTGTCCACCTGGGAGGGAGAGATGGACACACACACACCACATCAGAGACTGTCTGGCTACTCCCACCCTGCAGAGACAGCGTCTCTCACTGCTACAAAGCCCCACCCTCCCCAGACCGCCCCATAGCCCATGTGCCCCCGCGGATCTGAACAACTGACCTCCAACTGTTGCTGCCCCCCACTGGGCCCCCGTCATGCAGGCCACCAACCGAGGAATTACTTTGTTTTTCTCCTAATGAAATTTATTTGACCGTTTTTATTGGCCGCAACATGGGACTTTAATAGTCACTCCCCCCCCCAGGCAAAATGATTTCACCCTGGAAGCTCCCAGAGTAGTGTGGCAGAAAAAAGCAACTTGTGTTTTTCAATTGCCAGCCCCCCTAGCCAGGCAGAGGGTTACTGCTCACCAGTGTTGGTCCTCCAGCACCGGGGAGGTTCCTCTCCTGGCTCCTGTCTGCCTCTTTCTCTGCAATCTCATCTTCCCCTTCATAGTGTTGGTCACCACAGGCATCTCCCAATAGAGCTTCCTCCTCTTGTTCCTCCTCTCCTTCAACCTCCACCTCCCCCTTTTCTCCCAGTATCTCCAACCTGGAAGTGAGTATGAAACCATAATGTTACAGCGAGCAGGAGGAGCCGGACAAGACCACTGATGGGGGGCGGGGCTCTGACAGCGAGGGGACACCGTGATGGATGACGTGGGTGGGGACCATACCATTCCTCCCCCACCCCCAGCTGGCTCTCCCTCTCCTCCTGAGCCAGCTCCTGCTCCACTGCCTCCAGCTCCGTGGAGGTCCTCTGCAGGAGGGCCGACACCGCATCCTGGGGGAAGGAGGGATGCACACACACACGCGCACACACACGCGCACACAGTACTGGGTCAGTGACTCCATACTTTGAGCCATAAGGCTTACCTGTTCAGGTCTGTGTGCACTAAAAAAAAGGAGGAGTGACACATGACTGCAACACCCCCTCACATCGTGGATAGAAGGAGATGCTGTCTGGAACCTACCAGGTCCACGGCACCCCCACAGGTGTGCTGCCCCCCCTCACGGGGGACAGGCCTGTCCTCTCGTAGCTCCTTGCTCCTTCTGTGGGCATGCAACTCGTACCACTGAGTGGACAGGTCCCCGGAGAGCTGCAGGTCTGTCAGGCTGACAAGCGCCCCCGCCTGCAACAGAACGCCCCATTAGCCGCAAAGCTAGGCCATCGGGGGCAGCCACCCCCACCGGCAACAAACCAAGACAGGAACTGAACACTGGGATATGGGGCTGATCCCCAACACCAAAGGAGGCAATCCTTAATCCTTAAATGGGGGGGGCAATCCCCAGCACTGGGGAGGGGGGGGGCTGCCGGCACTCACCAGGCACTCCTCCTGCCGTGACTGGCCCACGCGGCACAGGTCCACCCGCAGAGTCTTGCACCAAAGTGCGTCCCAGGTGCCGGACGCCCGGAAGATGTCGCTGAAGGCCATGCCCTCCGCCAGGCTCAGCACCCGAGTGCGGAACAGGCAGCTGGCGTCGCTGGAGGAGGGGAGCAGGACGAGCCGCAGATACCTGCCAGAAGGGGGCGTGTCAGAGCGCCAACTTAGATGGAGAGCTACACATCCAGTTATCTGATACAGTGAGAACGGCCTTCCTTACGAGTCCTGTTGGGAACCCAAAAGCCTGTTCCCTGTCCTCACCTGGGTGCAGGTGCAGACACCCTGTTAGGGCGCCATCTCTCACACAAGAAAACTCTGCAGCACACCGACGCCTCGAGACCCTGTTCCGGGAGAGGAGTCGCACAGCTGTCCCCAGAAGCCGACTCCATGCTCGTACAGCTTAGTCAGGAAATCTGCCACACGGCACATTAATCTCTGCCGTCCCTTGTCGTGCTCTGGGATTCCAGTTTTGCCCCCTGTGATTTACGACCCCACTATGTAGGACACCTGGAACTCACCACGCTCAAGGCCAATTCATACTTCATACTTTTCCGCGTGCGCTTTCGGTTGCGGATCAGGGGACGTGATGTAAATTCCGTCATCAGGGGCTGGCTGTGGACGGCGCGCATGCATCCTAGATTTTTATGTCTAGCAGAAACCTTGTGCATCCTTGCGCACTGACAGTGCATGTGCAAGATAATTGATTAGGTGTTTCCAGTTGGTGGCAACGTGGACTTTCACAGATCAGTCGTCAACCTCTAGAGAGTAGAGGAAGAATAGTTGTTGTAGCAGTTATGGTGAGCAGCTGTATGAGGAGGACTGGAGGTACCCGCATATTTAATCTGTCATACTGCCTAGACGTCATATCGTACGCTAAAAAGCAGCACCATTGAAATCTTGGAGGTAAAATTCACCGAGCAGGTGGAGGTTGGGGTCCCAGCAAATTTTGTCTTAAGGATTTCAAAATACCGCGGTATACCTTATTGCCATAATACCGGCCAAGCCTTGACTAGTAACTTTAAAATAAAAGTTCATAAAAGTTTACACCGCTTGTATTTGTGATTGTTACAATACATCTGCCCTCTCCTGGTCTGGTGGAACATCACTGCTGTATACATGCACCAACCGCAACCATCCGCAACCAAGTGTAGTATGACCATAAGGTGCCATACGGATGACCACCTGCAGCCCGAAACCGCAACTGGAGAAGTGAAGTATGAGCTAGGCCTCACACAGGGACAGCGGCTCGGCCGTTAGGGCAAGTCACTAGTGGGTGCACAATTCACAGGCCTGGTACTGCTGGAACAGCTTTATATCGACACAAAAGCACCATTGAAGTGCTTCTGCTTAATATTAATGTTACAAGAACACTGCCCACGGTAGGATTTCAATTAGGAGCTACTTGGCAGCAAATCCAGCCGATTAATCACAGCGCCACCTGCTGCTCCGGAGGATGCCACTACACCCTGAGCCACTGCACGATCATTAGCCTGGATTACACCATCCCCAGCGTCCCGCGGCCCACGCCGGTCTCTCTGGTGACATGCGGCACTTTGGATTACCAGCTGAGAAGATCCTCCCCCGTCAGGTTTTATCTTACTTTGGGAACAGGCTTCAGCACATGTGGAATTCAAAGCACCCTCCCCGCTGGTCAATTTGACACGCGTGTCTTCACAAGGAACACCACCAAGAGGACAGTTTAATGCAGATTCTATTACCCCTTTCAGCCAAGAAGGAAACTCCACAGGTGAGACAGTAAAAACTCAAAGAAAAAAGCCACCATTAGCTCTTCCAAACTCACCTCCAGTGTGAGCATGACAGGTACCTCTCTAACAACTCCCCCGCCCTGAAGAATGGACTCCCCCAGCAGATGATTGGCATGAGTAATCGACAAATAAGAGCCTCGCATGGCGCCTAAGCAGTGGTACTTTAGTGGTCCAGCACATTTTGGCCCACACCCAGGGGGGAATAACATGTACTCCCTGCACACAATGCAGAGACTCTACAACCATACTCACACTGCTGAATCAATCAAATTCACAAACATACTCCTGATAAAAAAAAAAGCAGGCCGTGGGGCTCCCCCCAGTGGCCGAGGGAGGTCTGCATACTCACACTTTTGTCCTGGGAGGAATGGCGCCCTGACACTGCAGCTGCATGACGACGATGACCAACCCGGAGTTTGCCGCGTCATACCTGCAGAAGAGGACGGGAACCCATCACAGGAGGCGCAGCTACGAGGTCTACCACCCACTTTCCGAGTGAGGGCGTGAGAGCCAATACCCAGGAGGTGCAGAGAAATCGAGCAGAGGGCGATCGTCTGCTCCACTTAAGGAAATAAGGTCATTAAGCACGGTGCGACACGGTCCGTGTGCGGCAGGCCTCCGGGGGACACTCAGGGACGGCGATACTCTGCACGTCAGCGGCTTGTTTTTCTCCAGTGTGATGAACGTAGGCCGGCCTGAGGCCGATTAAACTCACATCATTACAGAGGACGGCAAGTGTGCTACCAGGGGCGTGGTTAACGTCGCCTTTTAGAGACTTCTCTGACCTCAACAGGGGTGAGAGATGGGGCGGGGCCTCAAAAAGGACAGGGGTAAATGGGAAGATTAGGTAGGTTGGGTGAACAGTTAGCATGCATGATGGGGGCGTGGCAAAGGACTTAAGAGGCGGGTCTTACTTCAGCCCGAGTTGGAGTTGCACCGCCTCCAGGGGGGCGGGTTCATCCTCAGTGTAGGCCGGGTCTTCCACCTCATTGGACCTGCCAACAAGCGTTCAGCTAGTACAATGACAGAGCTCTCTCATGACAGATGGCAGTGGTCTCATGGTCAGAATGACACCCCAAAAAAATTTAGCATGAGTAAACTGGTGGCAGAGTGACTGTATGGTAAACCTCGATGGAACAAAGCCATCTGTGGAAGCGGTCTCAGATCCATTAAAGAAACACCAGCTGTTTTCACACAGAGAGCAGGAGATGTTCACGGCTGTGGAAAAGTTCTCCACAATAGACCTGTGAGGAACATCTAGCTAAACCCCTAAAAGGACCATAACTCTAGGCAGGGGTAGGTGGTCATCCCAGAAAATCATATCGCTTATCTTTTCAACACAGAATCACGATACACAATCTGAACTGTGATCTTTCTTCCCAATTGTGAAGCATACTGTTTGAAGTCTAACGATTTATCTATTAGTACCATTTAAAGCACAATGTCGCATTAAAGACACTGTTCTCAAAATGGTCATTAAATCCAGAGTTAAACTATTTTACATATTAAAGTTTTGCCACATACTTCCGTTTAAGGTGGTATATTGACAGATATTACCTGTGGGGCCATTAGTGACCCGAAGTTTACAAATAACTTTGCTTTGTGAAAAATCTGACTTCGTATAGCCAAACCTCTGCCATACTACCGACGCCGAGTCTGTTTCTGGCACCTCATTCGGAATGCAGATGGATCACAAAGAATTATTTTTCAAATATGTTACGCATGAGAGAGACCCTGTGACAGAGAATCATGATGTTATTTAGCCTGTCAGGACAGCCACCTCATAGGAATTCTGCCTGTTTGTGCCGTAACACAGATCCATGTTATTACTGGCCATCAATGTCCTGTCAAGTTTGAAAATATTAGTAGCACGACATTAAACATTATGATCTACAGAATTCGCATGAAAACTAGATCGTGGATGTCTTCCAGATCGATCACGATACGAAGTCGCCAGACTGCCCGCCTCTATGCCATACCGGGGGGGCAGCTAAGCCGCTTACCGTTTGACTGACGCCTCATACACGCCACTGTCACCTGCCACAGACTCGTCAGAGATGGCAGCCGACACGCAGGCTGGCTGCTCCTCCAGCAGGGGGTTCTGCAGGTCCATGCCTGGGGGGGAAGAAGACTGCATGACTCCTGGAGATCATTCCCACTGTAGACTGAGCCAGACCTCCTTAAAACCACACCCATAAGTCATTAGCAGGCCATTAACTAGCACAGTTAATGGCTGAGTTCTGACGCTATTTGTGAGACAGCCAGCAGGGGGCAGACCGGTAGAGAATTACAGGGGTAGAAGACGATGGAAGACAGCGGCCATTTCGGCCACTCTGCTGTCAGCTGTTAATCTTTTGGAAAAAGATCCTTAGTATGTCTGACTAGAAACGGAGTAGAGAATAAGGCTCAATATGGAGGTATGCCAGGTGCCCCCCCCCCCCCCCCCCCCCCCCCAGGACAGGATGTCCAGGCGAAGCACCTTGCCTCTCCACGTTCCCTGTCACCACGGCGAATCCCCATTGGGGCCGCACCTCGTTCGCACTTGATGAGGACCCCGCCCCTTATGAACCTGCGTGTGCCTTCCGACATGCCTGAACGGAGGGTGCGAGGCCGATGGAACTTTCCCAGCCTCCCTGTGCCTTGTCCTACTGCTCACCAGCACCACACAGCTGCCCTACATGACCCTAAATAACCTTCTCCCTGTGCTAATGTCACGCATTCAATAGCCGAACGTCTTTTTATACCGACTGTTCCCAACGGAACACGTTTCGTGCCCCTGTACAAACCAAGGAAATGCTTGGAATTGATTTCATTTGACTGTAGCTAACAGATGATTCATACTTTTTGATTCTGTAAATACCTCAGAATCAGAATTGGAATCCTTTCATGTGCCAATTACCAAAAGGACAAGGGGATTATTTTGGTACAGGTGGTGGTATGAAGTGTACGATTAGACACATAATCAGGATAGATATAGAGAAGAGAATTAATAGAAGAGAATAAATAGAGAATAAATAACTAAAAATAGAGAATTAAAAAAATTGAAGATACAGGTCCAGTATGGAGCTGAGTTTCTGATCGAACTTTTGATTTTGTCCTTACTGAGCTACAGCTTTGAATTTTGGAAGCATATTTCAGGTTTAAAGACCTGCATGTTCTTTGGCATCCAGCAGCCTGAGCTCATGCAGGTCTCATGCAGGTCACACCCAAGGACAGGCAGGACAGAGAGCCCCGTCCCGTCAGCGGACCACAGACTTGCAGGTCCGGCCCTACTGAGCCACAGTCGGCACCGTGCGGGACGGAACTGTGGACAAGAACAAACAGGAATTGACAGGATATGGCGCCCCACTATGAAGGAAGTGTACAGAAAACAAGCATGAAATATCAAGCTTAACTTTCAAGCGATAAGGGCTTGGCCTATGGGGGCGGCACATATAGGACAGGTTCTGTGTGGTTTGGGTTTTTATTGGGACTAACAGCGGCCGACGATTTGATGCTGCCTGACGAGACGAAGTCTTCACAGTCCCTGACACAAGGCTACAGAAACGCACGGGTGATTCTGGCTGGGGTGTCCATGCACTCAGAAAATGCAAATGACAAGTAAAACGGACCAGGCAGCTAAAATGAGATTAAACTGAAACGTAAAACGCAGATGGGGGTCTGGCTGAGGAGGGAGTGATTTTGGGTAGATAATCAGTTACTGAAAAGGACGGGTGGGTAGAGCTTTAATCAGCAAGTTCATTACATTCATTTATTAGATGAATGTACTATTTATTATGCGATTAGAGGTTGTGTCACGCGAATGCAGTAAGTCTGTTACATCAGGATACTGTGATTCCTCTGTATTTTATAGTGCTTATCAACCTTTAATAACCGGTGGGATATATTCTCCTGTTTGTCAAAATAATTACAGGTGTGGAAATGCCATTAGGTAGAACGACCTTGAGAAAGTCGTCTGTAA
The DNA here is from genome assembly GCA_026776725.1 of Gnathonemus echidnorhynchus. NCBI lineage: Eukaryota > Metazoa > Chordata > Actinopteri > Osteoglossiformes > Mormyridae > Gnathonemus > Gnathonemus echidnorhynchus. The sequence continues at coordinate 11,162,266 of JAODJU010000050.1, read as the reverse complement.
ACATGCACAAAAATGCCTCAAAACAGCTAATATCGGCCGCCAAGTACGCACCTTTGTAAAGTTAATCTTTTTATTGCTTGTTTTGTAGATGGATGGGTGGTTTGTCCCCAAGTCGGTCCAAAGCAGGGGATAAATGTGTCCATGTCAAAACTGGGTCAAAATTGCGTTTTAGTAATACTATGTCCATTGTAAATATTGCATTTTGATCAAAATGTCCGTGGAAATTCACCCTGGCATTGAGTCCTGGTCCTGAGCACAGACACCAACATTATGTTTCATTGCTTATTTGCCCTTTGAACTGAGAACTGCTCTCTGTCAGGCATTGTTACTCATTTCAAAGCATCCGGGGAGGGGGGTTCGGGGGGGATGGAGTGTGACACGGGCTCTGCTGGCCCCCATGGGGGTGGTGGAGAAGGGGAACCTGCAGTCAGCCAGACCGCCCCCCCCCCTTCACACCCCCCCTCTTAGCTCGTACTCCACACACACTCTTGCCGTCTGATAGTGACAGAGATATGCGTGCACCTTCCTCTAATGCCCCGCCCCTTCCCCTTGTAAAGGCACATTCATGCATTAAGGGCAATTTTGACAAGTAATTTCTTCTAATGACATGTTTTAAAATGCAG
>JAODJU010000050.1:11127833-11161543 GCA_026776725.1 Gnathonemus echidnorhynchus | reverse complement strand
GGAGGTATGCCAGGTGCCCCCCCCCACCCCACCACCACCCCACTGGCCAGGTGCCCCCCTTCCTCCCCACCTGCCATTCCCTCCTGGAGAGCTGCCAGTGTCCCCCGCCGCGGAGCATCCCCCGACTCCCTGTCCGCACTCTCCACCTCCTGCAGCAGCGGCTGGCTCTCATAGAAACTCAGGCCTGTGAATTCGCTGCCTGCCCCCATCGCCTCGCACTCCCCAAAGTCGATGGGCAGCTCCCGTGCTGACGAGAAGATGGCATCCAGCACCAGCGGCGACCCGGGGGGCGACAAGGAGGACAGCGAGGAGCGCGAGGACAGCGAGGCCAAAGACTTGGGGGGCTGGTCGGGGGCGGGGCCGTCGCGGCTGCCCCGGACCACCTCGTGCTCGTGGATGGTGGTGATGGCGCCGGGCGGCGCATAGGAGGCGCTGCGCTCCTGCAGCAGCAGCTCGAGGTCCAGAGGCGGCTCCGCAGGGCTGTAGTAGAGCTCGGCCGAGCTCAGCGAGTTCAGCGAGCCGCGGCTGGACGCATTGAGGGAGCCGCGGCTAGAAGCCAGAGAGCCCAGGCTGCTGCCTGACGACACGGACAGGGTGCTGGCAGAAAGGCTGCGGGGGGGCACAGACGGGGACAGCCAGCTCATCAGGACAAGGATCATCATTCAAGACAGAATGCTCAGAGGACAGCATAAAAGTGGGCGTGGTGTTTTCCCCGTAACCCCGCCCCTGAGCCTCCAGCCACCTTTTCAGCTGAGACTGCAGCACCGTGGCCAGCCGGGTCGATTCCTCCAGCTTCTGCACCAAGACCCGTCGCCTCTCCTGCACCTTCAGCCTGCCCCATCGCCGCAATGACCAAGGGAGAGCACCAATCAGAATTCAGCGCAAGCAGCTTCATCACTTCCTGTTCTACGTCAGGTAGCAGTGCCACGATGGCGGCGAGGGGAAGAGCCGCTCACGCTCTTCACTTAAACACGGGCCTCTCCTAATGGAGCTTGTTCGGCATGTGGCAAGGCAGTTACACGGTGATTAATTATGCAAACCGAGGGTATAATTATCAGTGCTTACAGTCTAGCTAATATGTAGAATCAGTGTGAGCACGACTGTATGTAATTACAAATTACAGACAAAAACAACAATGCCCCCCCCCCCCCTTCCAGAGCTGCCGTTATTTTCCCACCCATACGTCATGGTTAAGATCTACCACATGCTGGACACAATAATTACTGAACAATTAGCATGCAAATTTAGGGCAATTAGAAAAAAAACCTACAGTGTTTACTCCTCAGAATGCTCATTAAATAAGAAGCTAGCGTCGCAAGCAGCAAACGATCCGTCTATGTCCGATTAGCTCCACAAGGCCCCAGAGCCTTTTGGCACAGCGGGGAGGGTAGCTCACCTCTGGGCCAGCGCCTGGCTGGGGGTGGTCCGGGCCGACAGAAGCTCCTCCTCTAGGCGGAGTCTCTCGGCCTCCAGGCGCCGCAGGTCGCCGGCTGAGCGCCGGCGCGGCGTGACGAACTGCAGCTCCTTCAGCAGCTCCTCCTTCTCGTTGAGCAGCAGGAGGCGCTCACGCTCGGCGTCCAGCTCGCCCGGCCACGCCTCCCCATCCAGTTTGGCGAGCTCGATCTTCGCGTTGGCCATGCTGCTCGGCACACACACACGGGAAAGGGACACACAAGACAGGAGCAGCTAAGTTAAGGTCTGATTTGTAGTCACACCAAACCACACAGTGCAAACAGACATACAAACCAAAGACAAAGGAGGGTGACATTGGGGAGGGACTTTGCTATGTGCCCTGTGTATGTTCACGTGTTAGCAGCTGGATTGGCGTCTAGGCCAGTGATTCACAATCCGGTCCTCGGGGACCCGCAGACAGTCCATGTTTTTACTTATTCCAAGCTCAACGTTGACCGTCTGGCAAGGAGCTTGGAGGGAGCAAAAACATGGACCAGCTGTGGGTCTCTGAGGACCCGGTTGGGAATCACTGGTCTAAGCCGTCACCCATCTAACAGCACACGACTGACCCGCACGCAGGGTCACTCCCAGCTCAAATCAGACCAAAACCCCCCCCCCACCGCATGTCCTGCTGCCCAGGCAGCTTTCGGGTCACTCTGCCAGACCACCCCACATCCAGCCGGCCGTGACTGACTGCAGTTGCTGGCTGGGCGTGGACTTGCGAGCAGAAACCCAGCAGCCAATGAAGACACCGCTGACCACGCCTGCTGGAAGCGCTTAGCGCAGTGACTCGAGGGCGTCGGAGGAGCTGCACCGGCTGGCAGATTCACTTCCAAAAAAATTAACATCTGTGATATGAAAACCAAAGGCCAAAGTGCTTCATGGCCAATGGCAAATACCACAACTGGCCAGCAGAGGGTGCTGTTGATCAAGGCTTCAGCCCTTAAATCCTCAGCTGGCAAAGACTGTTTTCCTTTTTTTTTTGTCTTCGGTCAGGACCCTCTAATATTTAATTCCCCACCCCCCTTGGCTTGAAGCAGCCAAACATATATTTTTGTTATAGAGGTCCCAGTATGAGAGGTAAGCCAGAGGGGCACAAGGATCATTTGAAGGAGGGTCAATTCTGGGAGGACAGGTCAGTTTGGGCTTTGGTGGGGGCATCTTTGGGAAGCCAACTCAGCTGCCATATAATGTGTGGGGGAGAGAGAGGAGGCATCCAGCCCGGTGCCCCGCCACTGAGCGTCCCTGGGCCTGCTTGGGCGTCAGGGAAGGACACCGGCCGCTATCAAAGAGCTCTCAGGCAGGAGGTCACAACTGGTGCGACACTCAATCAACGGCTGGTTCAAGAGCTGCAAGGAGTTCATGGCACCTGACTGGGCAGCCTGAGGGTCAGTGTGGAAGGGTGGGTGGTGGGGGGGGGGGGGGAACAGGAACGCAAGGTGAGGAGACTAAACGCTGACAGGTACCTTCTCTTGGCTTCTTCATACTGTAGACTGAGTCGCACCTTTTCGGCCAGAGTGGAGCCGCCGCGCAGCCCAGCCTGGGGGGGACAGACATTTAGCCAGCAGTCCACCCGCAATGCTACGCCACGATGATATCTACAGGCTTCACTCGGAGAAACGGTGCGAGAAGCCAGGACTCGGAACATCACACCCTCAACGCAGAGTCCAAGCCAGACTGCACCCGCATTTCACCCAGGGCTCACACAAACGTTCAGGCATCCTCTCCGCCTTTCCTCACGTGTCTCCATTGCACTCCGCCTGTTCACACAATAAGCTCTGCTTTTCACAGAGAAATAACGTCATATGATGCTGCTTCAAGTGAGGGATTTGATATCATTAGAAGTATTGCACCCCCCCACCACCCCAAATTAGCATTGCCACGAGGAGCCAAGTTCTAAAGCCTGCCACACTAAGCTGCTTACCTAGGGCCTAATAGCATACCACGGTGAGCGCCAAGTTTCATAGGCTGTCCCACTAAAGGGCCTCCTGAGCACCACCCAAAAACCCATCAAACACTTCCCAAAGACCCATCAAACACCACCCAAATACCCATCGAATACCTCTTGAATACCGACGAAGAACCGTCACACCTCCTGAAGACCCATTAAAGACACTTCAAACACCTAAAGACCTTCCGAAGACCCTTTCAAACTCCCGAAGACTGACAGAAGAACCGCCAAACACATATCAAACACCTCCCAACAAGCGAAGACCCATCACACCACACATCTCCTGAAGTCCCATCAAAGACCATTCAAACATCTCCCAAAGACCCAACGGAGACCCAAAGACCACCCAAAGATCCGTCAAATACCTCCAAAAGACCCACCAAAGAACTACCACACAACTCCCAAGGACTTGCCATAGATCTATCAAACACCTGCTGAAGTCCCAGTAAACATCCTGAAAGACCCGATGTTACAAAATCTCAGATTCCAGAAAAATCATCTCCATCCAGATTTACAAAACTGTCAAGCTCTTCCTGGTAGAGCGACAGACAACAAGGCCGGCGGCTGTATAACTGTGGGACTCAGCCCAGCCACCAACCTGATTTTCCCATTGCCTTAATTCTCACAGCAGTACTAAGTGCTAATAGCAAGCAGTCGACTGTGTTTGCTTTTGAAGCACATTAAATAAATGATGTTTTCAGATCAGCGTAAACATTTGATCATGGAGGGGGGGGGATCATGGAGTAAAAAAAAAAAAAAAACATTAAAAATCCCAGAAAAAAAACTACAGCTGCAACCATGACTATCACTGCTGTGCAGAGAGGGCAGTTTAATCATGTTTCAGTGTGTGACTTTGACTGTATGGTTAGCACTCCCGGGAACATGCATGGTATAGCACTTCTTCCTCCTAATCAAACGGGTTTGCGCGTCTCCTCAGATCATGAGACAACAGATTTGCCCGCCACATTTTTCGCCAGTATGTGCGATTTTCTATGCTGCAGAGGGGAGGATCCCCAGGAGGCCAGATGACAATGAGATCGATTCCCACAAAAAAGCACTATTCTGTCCCTTTTCAGTGTCCTTGGGTTTCTACGTCTCAAGCTCTAAGACAAGATGAGTATTGACTGAGACTGTTGGCACATTTGTCTCAGGCTTTTGTGCTTTTGTATATTCTCAGGCTCCATCGCATTGGATAAGCTCCTCATCTATAAAATCCCCCACGAAACATCACAAAACAAACCCAAAATGACCGCTCCCCTCACCTCTCCAGAGACGTCAGTCTGGGACCCCACATCCAGGGTGCGTCGGAACAGTATTTGGGAGGTGGGTGGGAGCCGCAGGTCTGGTTCTGAGCGACCAACACTCTGGTCCGGGTGGAAGCGACCTTTCAGCTTGGCCAGACACTGGATGGACCACACAGAAGCCCACAGAGAGGTAAGCAAAAGCACAAAAGACAGGAAAAGGATGAAAAACAGAAAAAGCAACCCTAAGCTGGCCAATGTCTGCTGAAATGTTTCCAAAACAAAAAGTTCCAGAAGCTTCTCATGGTTTGAACGTTAACCTCCCCATGCCCCCCTTCTGCAAATGTCAATGAGAAGCTTGTACTCCAAGGACAGCAGTGGGCTGTTAGAGTCCTTGCAGTCGATCCTGTTGGCACAGTCTGCCACGGACGCCCACACGGGTACCTGCATGAGGTCCAGTCTCTCCTTCTCCCCCGTGCTGATGGCTTGCCGGATGGACTTGAGCTCGCTCACGATGGCCTTGGCCTCCTTCAGACGGTAACCACTCTGGCCACCGCACATTTTTTGGTCAATTCTACGAAACAACCAGTTACTATTAAAATCCCATGGATTCCAGTCCAGGTCCAATTATTTAATGATTCAGGAACACCCAGACTGTAGGGACTCAGACATCTTTGACAGGACATGTTAATTAGAAGCCCAGCAAACAGCGCTTTGCGCCTGGAGTCTCCTGTGCTGTACATGAAACCGAATAAAATCGTGAAGTAAGTATCTGTCTCCATGACTGGACCCAAACCCACAGTGCAGCAGCTTCCGGCCTGGAATACCTGTCGGAATGACGGCTCAATCTGTGTCTTCACATCAGGACTCCTGGGCCAGAAGTCCTGGCTCTCTCGCCAGCATCTCTCATACTTGGCTAACCGGCTAATGACTGAGTGCTGAGAGTGTGTTGGGGGGGAGGGGGGGTGGCGGCGACTGACAGGTCTTAAGAACTCCTTGATAACCACAGGCAATTCCAGTCACCTGGGCATCCCAACAGCCACATCATATAAATTAATACACAAAGTGGTTGGGGGGGGGGAAAAACATTAGGGACTGATTTGACTGTAAACGAATGGTTACAGATAAGCTCCAAAGACTCCCCAGATCAACATGGGCCTTCAAAGCCCAGCAGGCTCCTCCTCGATCGGCGAGTCGTTCCACCACAGCGGCAGCGTGATGCTATCGACCGCACCCCCACGCCCCCCTGCCCCCAGGCGCTACACCGCAGGTACAGAGATGCCACTGCCTGCCTTCGGCCATAACAAGCGCGGACCGCACTGACTGATTTCTCGGGAGCCAGTGCATGTGAGCGAGGGACAGGTGCGATACGTACTGCTGCAGGGTTTCGAAGCCCTGTTCCTTGTAGAAGAGGTCCTGCTTCATCTGCGAGAGCTCCCGCTTCAGGTTGCTCACCTGGAAAAGCGAGCGAGACGCAAGTCACAGCCGCGGCTGGGCCGTGCAAGTAAATGGGGGCCGACCACATGGCTGAGGAGCAGAAGGCGGGGGGGGGGGGGCCTCACTCGCACTTTCGTGGTTGATATTTCTGCTTTTAAGATGTCTGGGTCGTACTTGGTGCTCGAAGATGAGCCGGAGAACACTGCAGGGAGGGAGGGTTGGGTCAGAACTCTGCAGAACCTGGATCAGACAAACAGAAACTCGCTGCCATACTCACGGCTGGTGCGGGAGCTGGACTTCTCCTTGTAGGCGTCGTTGAGGCGCACGTACTGATCCAGGGCCAGAGCCAGCCTCTGCTCCTTGACCTGGTAAAGTTCCTTCTGGGCTCGGAGTGCGTCCTGGGCCACCGCCAGGTAGTCTTTCAGCATGCGCTCCTGTTCTTTGCGCCATTCCTTGCGGGGGTCCTCCAGCTGGGTGGTCTCTGGAAATTGGGGGGGGGGGGGGGGTTGGCACCAGGTCATTCATCTCATTGGCCACAGCTGAACTGTCTCTCCACCCAGACTGGCTGCATGGCCACTCCCTCTCTGCATTCCAGAACAATCACCTGCACTGAACACGGAGGTTAATCATTAATGCTGCACAAATAAAGGAAAAGGGGAGTCCCGGTGTCACATTATACCCACGCTGAACAAACACGCACTGCCATCAGATTAATGCCTTTCCTTATGACCAGGCGCTGAACATTCTGCCGTCCAGTAGCTGTCCAGGATGTGGAAGTATAACAAAAAAGGAAAAGTACAACAGAAACCCACCTGCAGGACCTGTACCACCCCCCAGTGTACCACCCCCCAGTGTACCACCCCCCAGTGCCCCCCCAGCACCCTGATGCTCTCTGAGCACACCGGCAGCGAGCAGGTTAATCTCAGGTAATTCCCAACCCCCAGATCACTGTAGTATCCCAGCAATGCAGGGATCGTCTGGTATGAAGACAAACCGGATTTCTGAGGCTCTTGCAGACTCCACACAATCGCCGTCTTCACCTGTGGCTGTTTCGGGCCTCCGCTTAAGCTCAGATCTTCACCGAGAACAAAAGCAGAGGCCTTAGGGAATGGAGCAAGCATGGTACCACGGCGAGGTTCTCTCCATATCGCCGGTGGCTCAGCTCCTGGTGTGGAGTGATCAGCCCGAGCGGCTGTGCAGACAGGTGGTGCCCGCCTCCCCACCTCTGAACGACCTGCCTCGATCATGTCTAGGCAAGCATGACACCTGTCAGTAACTCTGGGTGACCAAACCCACTGACGGCACGACGCATTACTCAGGATCACCAGTCCCAGAGCCTCTCTCCCAGCACCCTTCCAGTCCTCTTCTGCAGCAGCACACCTTCAGAGCCCCAAGCAAAACACACAACCTCCAGGTTCCTGGAAAACCTGAAACCGTGGTACCACTGGAACGCTTGACCGACTAGAACTTCCATAAACTTGTCCAGTTACCAAGTTCAGGACAGTCTGAAGCGGCAACCTCATGTAGAGCCTTAAACACCCGCCCCAGGAACCACACGGCCTTGGGTAAACTGGTGCTACCAGCAGGGTCCCAACAGGGAACGGACATGGTACAAGGACATCACTGCGCTACCTCTACTACATCGCGGCGGGACACCCGCCAGGACGGACGACATACAGAGAGAAAGAAATTATATTTCAAACAATTTTTACAGCTCATCTTACTGAAGCAATCCAAGTGAAATAGGTTTGTGTGTGTGTGTGTGTTTATGCCCAGTCAGCTGCCACAAAAGCAGCATTAAGCAGGAATTGGCTAATAAGGGACAGAAATCTACCCAGAAATCCGTTGTTGTAAATACAGGCTCTTCCTATCCACCATTTAAATGTAATGCGTTTACCATATCACGGGAAAATGCAAAATAAACAAAGCTATAGTGCAAATTACTCAAGGCATCCTGGGAATGAAGGGGGAAAAAAAAGTCTTCAGCTGTGGAGAATGCATTCGCCTCAGTGCGATCCAATTTCGATAACGGGAAAATAAAACTATTTTTCTCTCCCAACGCGGGTGGAGGCGCGGTGCTGAAGTCCAATATGCAGTTAAAGTTTGTTAGTCATCTGGCTCTCTGTGGTGCACGCAGCTCATGAGCAGGGGCACATGTCTGAAACGAGGCAGACGATCTAAAATAATACACAGTAATCAAACGGAAACGACGTATCTACACTCTCAGCGCGGTGCCGCTCTAGAGTGCGATAAGGGCGGCGCACGTGGGATGGAGCCAACAGCAATTAATCAGACAACACAGGGTCCCGGGCCTGGTATCCCAGCACAAACGGTGGTGACGAGCCCGCCAACCTGGGCCAGGCACCCGGCAGGGCAGCGCCTGAATATCTCCGTGTGATTATCGAAAGCCCCCCCCCACCCCCACCCACCATGTGACTTCGAGTGTGTCAGTGGTCAAAGAGTAGAAGGTGATCGCGTTGATGGGTTTCCAAGCACTGCAACGGCGGAGGGCAGGGTCCTGACAGGGTCCACTCAGAGCCACTCGATTCCAGGCACCATGTTAACTCGTTAAGCGCCTTGATAGCGGTTTTTCTCCCCCACCAATCACTTCCTTCAAGCCACAAAGGCCAATCACATACCAAACAAGGTTACTGTATTTTTAAAAACGCTAACTATGAGGTAACCCTGCAGCCAAAAGGGATGATCAAGTCTGGAACTGGTTTAGTCACAAAGACACACACACACACACGGCCAGAGGCAGGACACGAGACTGCCATGGAATTCAAGCGTGCATATTTTCCAAGTCTCATAAGAGAACGCTGACACCAACACAAAATGCTTCCCAGTAAATCTACATCCAACCCCACCCGTTTAGATGCGACCCATCTGTGGGATCTGTCAGCCTCTTGGGGGTGGGGGGGGGACGGGACTTAATGTTCAGATGACATCATCAAAGAGTGCCATGGATTTGGAATCATGCAGAGTTCAGGGTGAACCCATGTCCAGGTCAGCAGGGAAGCAGCAAGCACACTCACTGTTGATGTGGTCGATGTAGTAGATCCCGATCTGGGGGTCGTAGGCGGCTTCCCAGCCCCACGGCAGCTCGTCCCCGACGCAGTCCGCAAACGACAGGGGCTTCGTCAGCCTGGGGGGCGGGGAAGGAAGACGAGAGTCAGTCACACGAAGAGCAAGACCATGACTGAGCCAAACGCTTAGCGGCACACCAATGCTGCGGTACAATCTCAAATTTACTGAAGCAGCACATTGGCAAGGCTATACCTAACGTCAACCACGGTAACTCAACATGTGCAAAAGAAAAATCCTGGGCGGATGAATGATCAGGAGATACGGCCAAACCCTGAGAGCAGGAGAACAAACCATTACCTGCTGCCGCATGGAAGACTGTTTTCCCGGTGAGAGCCCGACACCCTTGTTCATCAATCCCCTTGGGTTGAGAATTTGGTTGAGCTCCAGACAGGAGGCAGCTCACTCCAACGCCCTCTCCAGCATTCAGCTACACCTGAACCTCCATTCATAGGGGCTCTTCGTTCACATGGAGGTTCTTTTACACAGGATTTACACCTACGGGCTTTCTTTTAGCTGAAAGCCCATCTCAGTGCCTGTCAAGCCTACACGTCGTGTTGATTTGTTCCTGCTGTCACACTGAGGTGCCACACTTATTAGTGTGAATTGGGCAGATTAAGAACATCCTTCTAGTGGGGAGGTGGGGGGTACAAGAAACAAAAGAAAACTGAGTAGGCAACAGAAGGAACGGAAAGGATCATAATTTGGGGGGGGGGGGGTATTTAAAAGGCGGCATGTGGAGTTATAGGCAGGTAGCCAAGGTGTGACACCTGTCAACGGGTCATAGGATAATTCTTGAGGTTGCAGCAGATCTGGGTTTGTGCGTTTCGGTGAAGGAGATCCCACTGAAAGATTGGCTGAGCCACACACACCCACCTCACCATGTGTGGACCATGTCACTAATGGTCAACATATCACATGGGCGCTATCAAGAGAGGATCCTCCAACTCCACCCAGCAAAATATGCTTGACAGAACACTCTGTGATTTTGACTGCTAAACAGCATTTGTCTCGTCTCTGACTTTTAAAGAGCTGAGTCACCAAAAAAACGAGACGGGGCAGAGCCAGGAAGAGTCTGAGAGGTGGATATTGGCAAGGTGAGCGGGGAGCTACGGCGTCTACCATAAATGTTAAAGATTAGACAGCGGGAATGCTAGGAATGCTCAGTCGACTGGCTCCACGGATGCCGTCACCATAGTGATGGGAGAGCGTGTGGACTTCGGACTCCATGGGGGAGGAGACTAATGGCTGGACTTGACCAGCAGCGGTTGGCCGGCAGAGACCACAGATCCTGCCCTAAAAGTGTAAAGACACCTGGACAAAACACGATAGTAGCACTAAAAGCTAAAAATCCAGATCAGATACTGCACTCCTCATCTCCCTGGGCATCTCGCAGGAAAGTGACCCCCCCACAAGCATAACCAGGCCCGGGCATCGGCGCTCTCCCCTGCTGTAGGATGATCTCTTTCAACTCAGAGAAGGCGAGTCCCGGCATGGCTATCACCAAGACCCATGAAAGGGGAACAACATCCCAGCTCTTCTGGGCACCAGAAGCAAGAACCAGGACAGATCCAGGCCTTATGTGCCGCTAAACAGAACCAGCAGGCACCAAAGGGCCCAGTACGAGCCCAGCGGGCTGATAACTTATCTGCTCATTGACAGAGCCCAAACCAGTGAGCTAAAGTGTCAATTTCTACTGTTCCCAGAGCGCATGGGAAAGAGAGATAAGTCACTGTTGGAGGGGGGGGGGGCAGGGAGGGGGTTTCACTGTGATTCCCCAAAGCTGCCATGTCTGTATTTCGCTCTTAGGGCGCTTTTCCACTGCACCAGGTACCGTGTTTTTGGTACTTTCCCTTTTCCATTGACTTCCAGTCAGGTACAAATACAAAAAAATTCCAGCATCTAAAGTGCTAAACAGGCAAGGATACTGTTTTTGGTACTTTGATACTTTGTAGTGGGACTTGAGATGCTTTCTTTGTCGCCTGATTATGTAAATGGCCTGCCTATGAAACAATACTGCAGACGTGAAAAAAAACTATGACGAGAATCAACCTTAAACAGCGATCTGGTCAGAAGAACAGATACAACAAGATCAGGAAGGCAGGACAACAAATAAAAAGTATTTGCTATAATTTACAGGGTAGTCAAAAGTCAAATAATAAAATTGCAATATAAATATTGGGATATTTATATAATAAAAAGAGTTCAAAATAAAATTTCACAAACCTCGTAAAACATATCTAGGAATGATTTAAACAGCAAGGATGAAAATGATTATGATTGTCTCAGTGAACGCATGCAGCGCTGATGTAAAAGCAGCGGAGGTAAACTTTAAACCGATTTCTAAACATATATTAAATAATCTATAAAAGGAAAAATAATTAAAACTGCTAAACATGCCAAGTTTTGCTTCGTATGACAAAGTAAAAATGTTTCAGCAAAACTTACCCCCACCCCAGAGCCATATTGTCCGGACAATATGAAGGTATGGAAAAAACCTGATCTCAACCCAGCTGACTATTGTGGGCCTTGTGATGTGAGAACTACATGTGCATAACATGTGATTTTGGTATTAGTATTGCACATCACCCAGCCCGACAAACTATAAACCATTTTTCAGATGAATTTTGTAAATTGCTATACAAAAGACCCCGCCTCACGTTATGTAATTCAACACTGACACGAGTTTCTATGCCAGTGGAAAACCAATCTTGAAACAGTGCACTTTTGGTACATTTCTGAAGTACCAAATGTACAGTACCTGGTGCAGCAGGAAATATAGGGTATATTCAAAGGACATACAGACAACCAATGAAATACTCTTTGGCTCGTGGGAGTTGTAGAGGAGGTGGGTCAAAGCAACTAGAGGAGGTGGGACCAACATCTGATTTGTTGGTCCTACTTCCTCAAGTTCCTTGGTCCCACCTCCTCTACAATTTCATTGGTTATCTCTCAGAACCAATCATTGCTCCTAGTGCCCTCAAAACATTTTTGTGTAAATAAAACTCCCATGAGCTAAAAACAGCCAATGAATGGTCTATAGACACCTGGAATGGAGAAATGAGGTTGGTACCAAAGGTACTGGTGTAGTGCGAAGTTCACATTATGTCCAGTTTCTGACACAGACCCACAGAGCCTTGTGCTATATCTGGTGTCGGCACTAAGAGGAACTTGGAGGTTTCCAGACATACTCCAGAGCACATGCAGTTTGGTTAACAAACCCCTCACAGAACAATGGAACACATTTCCCCTCCTCCAATGCATGAGCCTTACTAGAACAAGAGTTTACGAAAGCGGAGCGTTTAAGACTAACATCAATACAAGATGGATGTGGCTTGAAGGCCTCAGCTATCGACAGTGGGTTCGATCGTCATTCAGGACTGGCCTTGCAGCACTTTCTCCAATCTCCCCTGGTAGCCACAGCAAACATGTGGCTCATGTCACATAACTAGGCAACCAACGAGAGCACAAAAATCTGCAGTGAGGATTTGTACGAAGAGTTCAGGACGCTGGAAGACTGGACATAAAAGTAAACATGGTGCGGTGCGCTTAAACCCACCCCCGTGTGGACAACCATGTGGACCGGTCTCAAGTCCACTGAACAGGGGACTAGTTCATGTCAAAGGAATCGGGGGGCCGCGCGTTCAAAGGAAACCATCCAAAACACCCTGCACAACCAAACCAAGAGGGCGTCTGTCATTGGTTACAGCTTCCAGGTGGAAGAGACCCCATCCACCAGGACCAGCCCAGCACAGCTACACATGCCTCACATTGCAGGGGCTGCCATGCTTGCAGGTCTCTATGGCGACTGTCTGGCCTTGTTTTTGTCCTCCCCTCCCCCCCAACTCCCTGACTCGCTCATTCAGCTTCACCCAGAGATACTAAACTCCTTTCAGACCACATGATTTACATCACTTCTTAAGAGAAAAAAAACCTCTACAAATTCTCCCTCATTAAAACCTGTCAAGCACCATTTAACCACACGGGTTAAAGAATGCGAGGGAACCTGGACAGGAATCTTATCCATTTTCCCCTTTTCCCCCCCTAAATCAACACGTTTGGCCAAGGCACTGGGTCATTCAGCCAAGGCTATTAAATATTCCCTTTCTCCGCCTCCTGGCAGCGACACGCTGGAATGCACTGGGCCCAACGCAAACCGTCAGCCGCAGCCTCCCAGGGCTTAAAATCTGGTATTTGGGGCATCAAGACCTCAGACTGTGTGTGTAGAGAGAGAGAGAGAGTGAGAGGGAGGGAGGGAGAGAGAGAGAGGGATCCCTTGGCAGAATGTCTCCCTCCACTGACTAGGGCACGTCTGCTTCATTGAGCAGGCCCCAGTTGCCATGGGGACCAGAGGTGGAATTCCACATGGGAGAGTCCCCACTTGGGAAACACATACGTCTGAAAATACAAGGCTGGCAGGTGGCAGAGGCGCGAAGGACCGAAGCCTCAACGCTAAAAGGTCACACGTTCAAGTCCAAGAAGTATGAGGCTTGATCAGTCCTGCTTCAATAAAAAATGTAGCAGAATTAATAATGGCAAATGATTTATTATTCCTGGTAGGAGAGATGAGAGATTCAGCCATGTGGTTTCCATAAGACGCATCTCAGTGGGTGTCAGGGAGATGCAAAACAGGGGGATTCCAGATAACAAAAAGCCCGTCCTTCACAGGGCGCTCACACTGCGGACAATCCAGAGATGCTATTTCTCATAAACATGTTTGTGGACAACAGGAGAAAGCCCACACGAACATGAGAAGAACATGCAAACTCCACCCTCCTGATCCAGGGGTGGGAACCTGCCCCACAACTCTGGAGATACTGGGACACTTAGAAGACAAATCTTAGACCACTGTGATACTGAACAGCTTAGACCTACTGATAAATATAGTTGAGGTATGTAAACAAATGAAATTATCCAAATGTCAGGAACACCTAAAAATAGGGATGATGACGCCAAACATCCAATGCAACATACACCGCATCATGGTTTCAGAAGGTTCACTTCTGCCATTGGAAACCATGCGGGGGGGTTATATCAGCTTAGGTTTAGAGACTGAAGTGCCATGGTTGGACCCCTGAACCCTCAGCCTGTCTCAAGAAGCAGCGATTGCTGGACGATGGCCTGACAGTGATGTGCAACCTTCATAAAGCCTGTTGAACTAGGAGTCATGACATGAGCATCAATTGGGTTCTTGATATCCAGACCCAGCTCTGTTAGGCGGTTACTGCATATCAGAAAACCCGAAAGCTGAAGTTCATATGGACCATAGTCCTCAGTTCTACCAAGTTTTGTGTCTACTGCACCTGACAGCGGCCGCACATGGCCAGCACTGCTCTTGGACGTAAGCAGTCTTATGACTGAGGGATCACGCCATGCAATCGGGGTGAAATATCTGCGAAGTTGAGAAGAACAAGAGGGTCTCAGCTTCGGGTCTGATTAAGGAAGCCTCTCATCAGGACACAACCTTCACCACTGGGTGATTCCTGACAGATTCAGTCAAACAACAGATGGATGGAGGTTCTTTTGGGAAAGCGCTTACAACTACTATGGTGAAGTTCTCACATCTACACTCCCCCATTTCCCCCAAGCGTCAAGGCCTTTTCTAAGCAGCTGTCAGTCCAACAAGACAAACCTGAGTCTTGCTTCTTGCCACCCCTTCAAAGAGAATTTTGTTTTGTCCTGGTCCAACCACACACCTCCTGCCTCAGGTTGTCAGGAGAACCCCATTGGATCCATCTAGCTTGCTCACTTCCTAGAAGTATTTTTTGTAAACAACTGAGTGATAGTCGCAAATTTATCCTGAACGAGTCTTCATCCATGTTCAATTTGAATCACTGTCATCATTTCGTCAGTTACTTGAACACTGGTACCTGGAGCTACTTACAGTTTTATTCAGCTGGATTTCTCCCAGAGAGGCTCAGATAAAACACCTGGACAGGCTTAAGGATACAAAAGCAAAACCCTGTCCACAGCCTCGAACCAACAACCTTCAATTCAGAAGACTGTGTCCTTAACCAAAGAGCGAACAGCTGCTTTTACTGAATTGATCCTGACTCTTTCGATAGGCATGTGACCGTGTGTTTCCGAGATGACTCCAGCGTTTGGCCGATAGCCGATCCGAGGCTGGCACCGGCTTCCCCCGACAGCAGGCAGTTCCTGTTACAGGCCCCCTTTCCACTGCTCCCTCAGGATGAAAATCTCCCAGTATGCACCCCTACAACACTCCAACTGCTGCAAACCTCGCCAGCAAAAAGATTAAGGGCTGCACCTGGACAAGAGACCATTGCAAGCTATCTGACCAACAGCAAAAACGTGGCTAAAACGTTTGGTCAATAGCCACAAGCTATCGGGGACGGGGGATCAGGAAAATATTTCATATACTTGTGAGAAACACCAAAACATTTTTTAAAAACTATAAAGGAATAGAAAATTTATCCAAAATTGACTATAGCCAAATAGAATTTGTCTACCAATAGAATGTGTCAAATAAGTTGGTAGTTTTCCGCGAGGCGTGCCAACAAAAATTTGCTTTTCCTCAATACCGTCTCTGTGAAATGCAAAGTATTTCCATACAGCAGAAGACTAATGCCTTTCGGTGACCGATTCTTGTTCCCTTTTCTCCCCTCAGTCATTCTGGGTAATTTTCTCAGAAACACATCAAACTCTCTAGAGTGAGAAACAGAACGAGAATGATTATGATTGGCTCGCAGAGTGCATGCAGTGCTCATATAAAAACAGCAGCAGTAAACTTCAGACTTTTTTTTTGGACACTCGATCATTTTAAAAAGGAAGGATCATTACAGTTACAGAGCTTGCTAAATTTTGCTTCCTATGATAGAGCAAAAAATGTTTCAAACTTAGTTGGGTTGAGACCATTAATGACTATCCCAGTCCTGGCAATAAGACAACTGCATATGTATGACATGCAACATCCATAGTAACATTAAACTAAGCCTGTGCAATGTGTTGTATTTCACAGGCACGTAAATAGCCTAAGTTGAACAGAAAGCATCAATAGCTACATTATTCCAAAACTGTTTATACCCTCAGTTTCCTTATTCCAAAGCAAGAGAAATTCCTGAGAGTGAGAAGTACAAGGAGAGTGAGAAGTACAAGGAGAGTGAGAAGTACAAGGAGACCCCCAGGGGAGTCAGGAGTCCCCGGTTAAAAGTTAAAAACCACAAGGCTGAATGAACAACATTTTTAGCCCAACCTAAGCTATTTGCACATAGCTGCCAGTACTGCTCACAACAGAGGGCAGAGTCCAAGAAACTTTATTTCTGAGGATGCAGATCTTTGGACCTAAGCAAGACCCAGGACCTTGTCCAGAGAAGATTTTGGCTGGGAAACACAGTTTCAGCCAATAGCAAACCAGAAACGTGTCACGATCCATGTGAGCCTCGTTCATTGGTGATGCGTAAAACATATATATATCAAAGGATAAAAAGACAGGGTCAGGGCTACAAAGCATAGAAAATTCCCAGCTATCAGCAGGACCAGCTTGAAGCCAAACAAACCGGGGGGTCAGAGCAGGTGGGCTGGGCCCTCATCCCTGCATGAAAAGACGGCGCCAGGTGAGAGGGGTGCTGGGCCTCCACAGGGGAGCCAGGCCCCGAGTCCATAGTGCAGCCTGTACGAATCAGGGACCATGCTGGTAAAATAAGGAGCTCCACTGGTGCAGATGTCAGCAGAGCTTCTGTGGCTGCATCTGAACTGGCTACACTGTCACACTCGTTAGGAAGCTTCAGGAAGTTTGCACACCAATCGGACAGAAACGCCTCTCTTTTGTAGCTGTTAATAAGGTAACTGACCGGAATTTCAGAAACTCTTTGGAAATCAAGAGCAGTCCTGCTTGCCCATCTCAGCATCCCATCCTGCGCGCATCCTTCCCGCTGAAAGCTCAGCAGACTCTTTGATGACTGACTACGACGGGAAATCACGTTCCTATACGACACCCGCCAGCCAGCATGGTAACCGGAAAGGGCACATATTCAGAACCACACCGCGCCAGCTGCTCCAAACCCACATGGGTCAGGGAATGACCGTGACGGAACCATGCGCTACACGCTCTTCACCTCCTCTGGAGGCAAGGTTTTCATGCCAAAGCTGTCTGAAGTGTTTCCAGCCTCCTCCATATGACAGACAAAGCCATCATCTGTACACATATCTGAATCTCCTTTTCGCTTATTCTATTAAAAGTTTTACACCTCAGGTTTTTAAGTGTTTCATTCGTAGATTAACATGTTAGACTTAAACTAAATGACTACATCCAAACTAATAAATTCATGTTTCCAGTTTTAAAAGCCCTACCGAAATTTTAAGGGGTAATGTACAGAAGGACATGCAGAGGGGTTTTTATATATAGGCCATTGGAAACTATGGGAAACTTGCAGCGCCAGTGACCGAGAGGAGTCCGTGTCCCGGTGTGTCCCCGCCTGGATGCCACGGTTCTCTCTTATCAAATCGCTGTCAAAATGTCACGACGAGTCACAATCCCGCTAAATGCGGCTTTTCCCGGCCGGTCGCCCCTCGTCGAATGGCGAGCTCCGGTATTAAACCTACGGCCGCCCGTTTCGCTGTCAATACGCCCCAGAGCCGCCTGTCCATAACGGGCGAAGCAGCACGGAGGGCAGTCGCCCTCTTTCCCGGCGCGCACTTCAGCGCCGCTCCGCCGCAGGAACACGAGAGGAGCGGAAAACGGCGAAACCGAGCGCCATTTGGTTTGAAAAGGCCGGCGGGGCCTGCGGAGACGTGGCGGAGAGGAGGCCCAGCATGGGGAACGGGGGGGGACACGCAGCCCGGGGCGCCGAATTGCTAGTTAATAAAGTTGGTTTGACGTTAATCAGCGGCGACACCCGTCCGCCCATC
This sequence comes from Gnathonemus echidnorhynchus, assembly GCA_026776725.1. Classification (NCBI taxonomy): domain Eukaryota; kingdom Metazoa; phylum Chordata; class Actinopteri; order Osteoglossiformes; family Mormyridae; genus Gnathonemus; species Gnathonemus echidnorhynchus. The sequence continues at coordinate 11,143,510 of JAODJU010000050.1, read as the reverse complement.
TGAAACGCGACGTCGTCTGACTAGTCAGCCACATGCAGTGTGCGGGGCTCCGGAGAAAATAAAGTCGCATAAACTTAAGTTTCAAAAGTGTTCAAAGAGCCACTACACATCTTACACCAACGGGAAATAAAGCAAATAAAGTTTATTCTAACGTCCTGGAACTAACTATTCGCGCGATCAAGAATTCCATTCAGTACTGTGCATTTTCATAACGGTGTGATACTACAACTACTAGTTAGCAGGTTTTATTACAGGTCAGCCTAAGTTTATCAAAAACTCATAGTGCACAAAAGATTAACTAGGTAGACCAGGGTTTTAATATTAAACTGCGAATCATCACTGATCCGATCTTGCAAAATATGCACCGAATAGTGCTGGTGAAGCAAAACAAAGTAGTGGTTTCGCCAGAGGGGAAAACTGGAGATGTTGCAGCTTACAGCCGCAAACGGAACCGCCGGGCGGAACAATCGGCCCATTGTGTCGGTGAGAAGGGCTCGGGTCCCGTGCGCGCTCCAGCCCCCGCTACAGGACCCCGGCGGCCCCGCGAGCCGCTCGCGAGCTCCGGCCGCGGAATGTAACGCAGCAGCGCAACTTGGCGCTCGTTACATTGTTTCGGAGCCGAAACTAGGCGGCCGAGCCCCCGCCGATCGCCCTGCTCCGCGTTAAAAACACCCCTGTGTGCCTATTCACTCAAGCAGCCACCCGTCGACATATTAATGCAACGTGAAAATCAGAATCCCTCCCGCATTTACTTGGACCACTTTACTTCCAGTTTCGTCTCCGAGTTTAGGATATGCTTGGGGAAAAATTCTTACCTGTCCCTTGGGTCAATCCAGCTGGTTTGTTTAGTGTTATGGTCGATATAAAACACTTTGCCATCGTAATCCCTCGCCTCTTCCCAACCGTCGGGTAACGGAAGCTGTCCATTTCCCTTTCTAGGCATGATCAGCTTCTAAAAGTTCCTCCATAAGTACAACGGGAAACACGAAATCTTCGGGTCTGTCTACAAAACTCTGTACAGATCCATATTTCGCTTTCCCCAGTCCTCCATCTTAGTTCCCAACAGCCTGGATAGACACGGCTCCGTTCCCAACCAACAGCTCATTAGCATGTCATTAGCATAAATCTATTTGCATGCACATTCCTGAGCGCGACATTCCTTCGGTTTAACCCTTCGGGGCGTCACCAGCGGCGCGTGTGTGTTGACAAGACAACTTGTTGCGCCGATTGCATCTTTCTCAGTATACAAGTCTCTGTCAGCTTATATACTTAAAAACTACTACCCTGCTTTTTAAAAAGCAACATTATTTACCATCAAAACCAAGCAATTATTCCGTAGAAGCAAAAAATATGAAGATTACAGTGAATTGTTTAATAGACAACGGCTAATGGACGCACATGAAATTATTCCATCAATAAACCATTATTCTCCAGATTGGCCTAATATTAACGACGATCTACGAATAGCAATAAAGTAGAATTATAGTAATGATTTTTGCTTAAATAAAATTGAAAACAACAAAATAAATATTACATATAACTAAATTGTTAAATTAAAACTTTGGGTGTAACAGCGTTGTGGAGCATTTCACAGTAGCAGGAGCAAACAGCGGCGCTATACCCTCCCTGCCTGCGCTCCGCCGTGACTCGATCCAGCGCCGCTCGCCTCCCGCCGTCACATAAGCACACAGGTGGGGCTCATTCCCGAATAATTAGTAAAACGCTGACTGTGTACGTATAATGACTCTCTCTCTCTGTAATGCTTTTGCGGTTGATGGACTGTGAAACAACCACTTCGGGTTTCGCTCCTGGAGGAAAACACGTATTTAACGGCGTGTGAACCGATAACATCTTATAAGAAAAAAGAAACTTAATTCGCAGAAACTCGGGAAAAATGCCCAGGGGCGTAGGAACCGGGGAGGGGGCGTGTCCCCCCAGTATTTAATTTGGTTTAATTCACCCACCCAATAAACAGACCTCTGTACTTAATTTACAATGTGCACCCCCCAATATCAAACACTCTTACGCCGTTGAAAATCCCTACTTTGGTGCTAGCTATTTTATTTATTTTCTTTTTTTTTTGGCTAACTTTAAGCTGGAGTAGAAATGAAAATAGTATTTACACTTTACGGTCCTCTGACGTTTTATTAACGGACGGCACATTTCCAGGTTTAGGGCCGCCGTCCTTCCCGAGCTCAGAAGAGCATCTGCAGAGATGATCCACGTGCGATGCAGTACAACGTAGCGGTCGTGCAGGCGGTAAAGGCAGCGAACCTACACTTTCTTACATATGCGGTTCTAGACCCTATGCAGTAGGGCTTCAGCCCCTCTAAAAATATTTTTTCTACAACCCTCCAGCCCTGCTCGAGAAATGTAATGGTTGGGAGGGGTCGTGTATTTCTTCAGGGGGCTGAGCGTCCTACGGGTCAAATCTTAGAATCGCCCCAGCTTTTCTGCACACACTGTTTCGATAGCATTGCACGATATTGCACTACAGTTGCAGAGCCGCCGCAACAACCCTACAAACTAGCAAACTGAAGCAGCGGTCGCGATAGACTGTATCCAAGTCTCTACTACTCTTCTTTACGTAACGGTCTTAATAATAATAATAATAATAATAGTAATAATACTAATAATAATAGCTGTTATTGTTGGTGTTATTTTTTAAATAACTGCAGTAGTATAGCTCATTTTCTTTTTAATATTATTTTATGTTTTCATTGCCCAGAGGGTAAACTTAAAATTTAATGATAAAGTCTTCTCTGCACATATTTATGGTGTCTGAGAAAAAGCGCCTGAAACCTAAAGTGTTACCAGATCAGTTGCAGGTCTATGTCCCACCATACCATATATCTGAGAGCAGTGTTACATCTGCAGTTCATCGCCCATAAGAACCGTATAAGCAGTGGTTCAAACCAGCAGAACCAACCCGGAACCCAGCTGCCATTGAGTCATGCACACCCTGTCCCCCTACACCAACCAATGTCCCCAAAAGGCCCCATTAAAATCACACATAGGTACTCAGACTCCTCAGTGAACCTCAGTGAGACTGGTGAGGAAGACACCGTACCCAGGCATGCCGCAATGTGAGGTGCAGCGTTGACTGTGACAGAGCATGTGGTTGAAGAAGTATCAGTACGAGTCACTGCGACTTCTGGATAAACCACACTGCTGTACAATATATTTATAATTAGGCATTTCAAGTGTTACTCCTTTGCCTCGAATGATTTAGTGATGCTCCGGAAGAATCTGTCCTTGTGGACAGTAGTGTGAATGCAGAGACCATATCTGGAGAGCTGAACAAAACATACTGCAGAGGACTCTACCAGTTTACTGCAAGCTAACTGTAATCAGAGAGGACATCTACCAGCACAAACAAGCGGATTTATAGGTGCCAGAGGTGCACAAGCAGTCAGGTCCTATTTACTGAGACATCCTGTTACAGATCAATGTGTGTATGTATGTGTCTGACACCACAGTTTGTTTATAAAGGCACAGTGTCAGCCTGCAGGCCGGACAGAGCCGTGACCCAGAGAGGGATGGCCAATGAGCTCACAGCAGACACGGATCCAGAGAGGAAACAGGCGCGTGACAGCTCAGGGGGGGGTCCCCAGCGAGGAGTGGTCAAGCATACCTGACACATGCTCTAAAAATGGCCACAGGTTTTCTGAAGGGGCCATAATTCACAGGATAATATTCCTCCCAGGCCACTGGTGCAGCTTTAGAGCAGACAAAAATGCTTTCCTGTATGACAGGATTACTCTCTTCTAAAAGACAAACATACAGTTGTGGAAACATACCCAGGGACTTGTTATGGCAGGAGGGCGTTGCTCTGCAGCCGGCAGTGAAGATGGAGAGGATGGGAGTTTTTGAGCCGCGCTGACAGGCAGCTTTTCATCATGGAGAGCGGCCTCAGCACAGCAGGCGGCTCGTGGGCGGACAGGTCAGGTGTCCAGGGGCCCCGCACCAGTGCCATGATGGCTCCTTTGAAATTTGGACCTGGTGTGGAGAAGGAGGGGCAGGCCAGTGCGAGCGAGAGAGCGAGGAGCCGAAGGTGGGGTGGGGGCAGCACGGGGAGAGATCCTCCAGAGGAAAGGGACGCAGTCCAGCCCACAGCAGCTGCATGAAGGGAGTCCGCATGTGGAGCGCGGTTCTCTCCCTCAGAACCTGCCAGACGATCCATCCTGCCGATCAAATCCATCAGATGCGCCAAACCGATGTTTACTAATGCGATTTCATAAAGGGGAGGGAACGCAGACATACTGTGGCAATACAGAGAGGCAGTGACTTTATATTAGAGATGGTCGATTTCGCACGGACTCGGTGTTTGTTGGGCAATTCTGTTAGGGATCGGAGGGAGCGGCCCAGCTCGCAGTCAGCGAGAGCGGAGGCTCCTTCAGCCCGGCCGCGGTGCTGGGCGCAAATCCAGCAGGTTCATCCACATACCCCCAAGGGAACCAGCAACATAGTACCGGAGATCAGGGGGGCTTCTAGCTATTGAAAAAAATCAGGGATTAAAACAAGTTTACCCGGGGTTTGACTTTATTTTTTATTTTTATTTATTTATTTTTTTGAAGGAAGGAAGATTGGCAGAAATACTCGGGGGTAAGATTAAAATATGAGTAATCGGACCTAATGACGCGAATGGCGGAGAAATGCCGAACTACCTCGCCAGTATCCCGCCACACGTGCAGGCTGTACGCCGGCTTCATGGCTGCTGTTTGATGATCAGCCGGTCACACCCTCAGCGTCAGCAGCTCTCCGGGCTAAAGTCGCAGCAGACTCACATATCCTGCTGCACTCGAGACTGCACGAGTCCAGCTGTTAAACCGGCGGAACGCCTGATCCTCCGGGAGTGATCGGGGTGACAGGCGGAGGTCCGGGCCAGCCGATAATGCACACGATTTATGTTGGGTCTTCCTGGGTCTCCTGTATGAAATACTCTGGGCTCATGGAGAATGGCAATGTCGGGGAAAAATAAAGCAAAATGATCACCAGGAGAGCAGCAAGTCGGGGGCTGTGGTGAGCACGCTCAGTGGACAGGCGCTGGAGGACCACTCTCCTCCAGTGCACGTTACAGCCCGAGTCACTATGGCAACCCTCGGGGTCTGCGTGGAGGGGGCCACACTGGAAGCTCGGTCATGCCGGTGTTCTGTCTACGCATCGGTTAACCAATGTCATATAAAATACATCATACCGGTGGGTCGGGGGGGATTTAAATCACGGTTCCATGTGATTTTTCAAATGTCAACACAAGTAACCTGAACAAAGTAAGAACAACTCAAATTTAGCGAAACATCCATCCATTCATCCATCTAACTGCTTATTTTGATTAGGGTCGCGGGGGGGGCTCGACCCTATCCCAGGCACCATAGGTAGTGAAATATTGCCCGTATAATTCTTACCAGACAGAGACAAGAAAGTGTAGAAAGGAACATATAAAGTGATGTGGCGCGGAGATTTGGGGCGTAAGCGCGGTAAAGGATTACTGCTGCGAGGGGGCCGCTTTAGCGAGCGGCGTAAGTAACCAACAAAAGTTTCGGCTTATATATAATAACCATAAATGATCAGAACTGTAGCCACATGTAAAGCCGATTTGGATAAAACACAAAAAGATCGACACGTGGCAATGTGCCGTCTAACAAGCCGACGTACTTGCAGAGCCCGTCACCAAAGTGTGATTCTTCTCACGGCGCTGGAATTTGCCCGTCACAGTTGTCCGGTGACAGGCACTTTATTCGCTTTAAATTGGCACGAATTATTGTTATAGGCCTACTTACGTTTTATTTGGGTGTCCAGTCTCTCCTGCTTGTGCATGGAATGACATTAGTGTAAATGTACAGCGAAATATGTGTCAGCAAACATCCGCCATGTCTGACAAACTTCTCGAAAGATAATTCATAACTTTGGTATTAGAAGGTATGGACGAATGAATCAATTAACCAAGCTGATCCATTCGCTTTTTCTAACACGGCATCTCACTTTCTTTCAAACCACACCACTGCCCCATAGCGGCAGGGACAGGTATCGCAGCCATTTAAATCCTCTCTTGCAAAGTGCTCCGTAATTGTGTCCATACAAGATTCCTAAGCACATAATCATAGTTTTATACTTGCCAGATATAATTCACACAAACGTCGATGAAATAAAATACTAGAAGCATATGTTATTATGCTAATTTTAGGTGTACGCTGTTCATTGTAAGACCATTTTATACAAAATAAATAAGTTGTTCATATACTGTATACTTTTTGTCTGTTGTTCTTGATAGTGTCTGGGAAGTCAGCAGAATTCAGACACAGAATCGCTGTTCTACATTCCTCTCTGGGGTCTACATAGGTTCCATGAAATTTTACCAAAGGTATCAATAAACCGACCAGCCTCAGACCTCAACGATGCCGTTGGGCTTTGTAAAACAGCCCCAGCACCGCCCCCCTCCATTCCCACCCCCCATTCCAGTCTCTAGATCTGCAAGAGTTACACAAAACAAGACCCACGCCTCCTACTCTCTAAGCCCCAACAAGAAAGGTGTCTTTTCAGAAATGGCGGATTTACCTGCGTGGGGGTGAGGGGGGCCAGAGTGCTGCTGGCTGACTGGGAGTTGAATGCTGTGACTGATGTTAGGGGCAGGGTGTGAGACGGAGGGGGGGCAGATTCGCCACCCACAGCAGAACAGGCGTAGAGGAGCGGATCCCGCAACGCCTGAGGGGCTGCGAACCGCAGCGGTGTCTGGCCAGCGCATTTACTGCGATTTGCTGCCAGTAGGACTGCAGTGTGCGCGAGCCTGGAATGGGAAGGCGTGTATTTTTAGATGTGATTTGTAGCAGACCTTTGTGCCTAGCCCCGGGAAATGGTCGACAGAATGCAGTGGTTTCATTTCCCTTTTACTCCGGGTCTTTCCGTTGTGCTCCATTCGTATCCCAGGAAAATTCAGAGCGGAAGCAGCTCTGACACCAGAATCATGCTTAATGTGAGAAAGTTAAAGGTTTTTTTTTTCCCCTCCCAGCGTTGTTTTTGGGATCTCTCCTCTTATCCGATTTCTTTTCCTGGTCATAGGTCTTTAGTAAACTAGTACATTTTCTCTTCTAAACTCACCACGAGGGCCCCCCGCGGTCCAGGCCAGGGGCTAATGAGGCGGCACACCCCCACGTTAAGCTGCACACAGATCTCCTTGCCCCCCCGTGACCCTCAGACATGACCCCAGCCGGTTGCCCATTTGCTGTTTAGGTTGCAGCTCACGGACGGCCGCACTGGGCATGCCTGAGTGGTCATTACGGCCAAACCCGACCAGCTCCACCCGGCTAACTAGCTGTTTGTCAGTTTGGGCGGCTGCATTCCCGGGCGGCCTGGCAGATCAGCGGGTTCATTTAAGCTGACACACACCTGTGCTTTGGACCACTGTCTCACCAACCATTAAACAGTCCTCCTGCTTACTCAAGAGGCCCATTTTAGGGAAGCTCTTCCTTCAGACAGCAGCAGAGGATCCTTATGTGGTGTGCAGAAACCTGCATACAGTGATCCCCCACCTATCACGGTTCAGCTATCGTGCCTGTGCTATATCGCGGATTTTTCCCCAATGCATCACAGTTCTCTGCAATGTGTGTATATATATATATATATATATATTACATATTATTATTATGTTAGTCATATCCTTAGTCCGACATCCACGTATCATATGTGTTTACAAAGTGTGTTTTAATAAGTTTACATGTGTTTAAAGCATGTGGGAGGGGTATTTTAAGGATTAAGCTATAAAAAACATGTTGATTTATATGGTTTTTCTATATCACGGATTTTCACCTTTCCCTGATGGGTCTGGAACATAACTTCCGCGATAGGTGGGGGATCATTGTATTCCACTGGAGATTTGGAGTGGAATTTGAACCCACACTTTTTAGGTCTGATGGATGCATCATTGACCACTCAGCACACAAACAGTAAATTTGCAAACGGTCGTTCTTTATACTTTTCGATTTACTCACTTTGCTGGATAATTGACTGAAGACTCTCAAGGTAAATATTTCACTGAACCACACCGCAGTCTTCCCCCTGGGATTCAAACTTGCAACCTCCTGGTCTTGAATTCCTTGTGCATTATACCCTCGTCTTGTGTTGTACTTTGCAGGAGATTCTACACCTGAAACCTCAGACTGTCTCCACTGCTTGTTTTTTCAATTCAAATTCTCTAGTTAAAAAGATGGAGAATTCTGGGCTTGCAGGAAAAGCTGTGTACATTGAGGATACTGTATGTTTGGAGTTGCTTTGGTCTAGATCAGTCTTTCAGACATCGGGCTGTCAGTCTGTCCTCCCGTATCGGCCCCTGCTCCCCATCTTGCAGTACGTCCACACGCATTCTCCCACACTTTGCCAGAGGGTGCGAGGGGCTCTGAGCCACTTCCCTAGAATAACATAAAACTGCCAGAGACCCTATGACTGTCTGACGCCTGCTGAAATACTGTCAGCGGCTGAAATATTGACGATAGGAGACCCCAGCCAATGAGTGACCACTGCTGCCCAATGGGGGTGGGGACCCCAGCCAATGAGTGACCACTGCTGCCCAATGGGGGCGGGGACTCCAGCCAGTGAGTCACCACTGCTGCCCAATGGGGGCGGGGGCTCCAGCCCGAACAGGCAACTTTCTGGGTGTTTCTTCCTGGAGAACCGGGTCCCCATGGTGCCTGGGGAGTCACCATGTATAAGCATGACCAAAACGCAGCCAGAATGCATGGCATCCCGTGTTCCCAGGGAAAAGAGATGAACGAGTCCATCTGGCATCACTGCTGAACTCAGCTGGGGGCCTGGATCCGGCGCCACCCCCGACCCGGGACACTGCCACCTTCCCCAGCAATACAGGAGAGTACAGGAGTCGAGGGTAGGGGTGTGTTTTTCAGATGGGGCACTTTGACTCTCTGTGAGGTGTGACTCCGCTGCTTAAATCTGCTTTGCATGTGAGTCGAATCGTGTGATGGGGCCACGATGAACGTGAGGATGCATGTTTGGCCCCAGGCTCGTGTCTTGTGTAGGATTGGCAGCGTCCATCATTGCTCAGGACCATGCGCTCTGTCTCACTAACAAGGCTCCCCAAATTGCCTCAGCGACAAGCCTGAGCGTGTGTGTCAGCCAGCCCCTGATTCTTGGCAGTCCGCATGCCGGGCGGGACGTCGACCTCAGAGGAGGCGGAAACGTGCACCAAGACCATGCCAGTCCCATTCCACAGCTCAGGCTCCGCCCACAGAGGCCCACGGGACCCTAGCATTCTCGGCTGCCTGCTGCTGGTTACCAGGGAAACTGAAAGCGCAGAGGATCCTGTCTGCGCCCCCGCCGCAGCGGGCCGCATACTCCCGCGGAGAACGCCATTTGCACCCCACATCTCCTGCCGTGTGCAGTGTCATGTTCTCAACACCCCAGCATAAGCGACAATCCGAGGGATGGACAGAAATGGGACAAAGGATCTGGACCGGTTGGATAATGGCAGGGGGGGCCTGGATGCTGCTGCTTACCCACCCTGCCCGTTCCAAACACCCGCGTCTAGAAGACGGAACCCTCAGCCCTGCTGAAGAGCACCGCCCTCCTGGGGGGGCAGCGATGGCTGTAATGTCATTGAGATGATGGGGAAGCAGCTTTATGCCCATCAGGGAAGAAAATTGCTGCTGTTGTTCTGGTACTGAGAGAAATAATGTGGTTTAAATGGCCTCCGAATTCAAGATCTTCACTCCTGACTAAACACGGGCGGCGATGAGGGAACAAACATTTTCTTTAAATTCAGAAGGTTCTGGTTTGGATGGAAGACCCTTGATCGCCCAGCTAGGAAAAGGAAATCGGCTGCCTGAGTCGTTTGGAGAAGTGTCAGCTTTTGTCCTGTAGAGGGCGCTGGTCCCCAAAATATTCCAGCAGGGATCAATAAGCACCGTTTAGTCTGGCTTGTAGTTCTGTCTCAGCCTGCAGTGTGCAGCTTGTCTTACCCGCGTCCCTCCTCCTCCACAAGCGTTTCTGACCTCTCTAGATGTTTTTCATTTGAGCAGGATGTGTGCCAAGGTGACACAGTTGCAGAGAAGCAGCAGCAAACAGGCAGTTTTGGGGGGCGGGGGTGGGGGGGACATCAGATTGACATGACATTAGTTTGTGTTTGTCCAAAGCAACATACACTGAATGCAGCTGTACACTCAACTCTGTGAATTCCAGGCTTAAAGGTACAACAGATGCGATCCAGCATCAGAGTCCTGAAGGTCTTTGCAGCTGCTCTGTGGGATGTGCTCCAGGCCTGTCATCTCCAATCAGAGCCGCGGCCCCCGCAAGGTCACTCCCCAGCTGTCGGTCATGGATAAACCATTAAGTCCCATTTATGTTGGACGGTTGACTTACGGTTAGACAGATACAGAGACTCCTTGATTCCCATGGCAACCTGCAGGTGTCGCTATGAGGAACACTCACACTTTCACACACAGATGCATAGCTCAGACGTCAACCATGACGGCGAAGTGGCGATGGCAGTGGCAATACGCTGTCATTGGCTGTCGTCGGCTGTCATCGGCTGTCGTCGGCTGTCATCGGCTGTCATCGGCTGTGCCTGTGCATGTCCCCATAATCGCTACACACTGTGGTGACCTGGCTTCAGACACGGCAGGGAGGCGAGAGGTCAGCCACAGCGCACCATGCTGCATTACCTAGCTGTCATCCAGGGCCGTAAGGCCGGGCCCGGCCCACTCGCTCCTCTGCTGCACAGCGCCCCCTAGAGGAGGATGCAGAAATGCGGGCGAAGGAGCGGACAGCCCGGAGCGTGCCTACATGCCAGCCGCAGCCTGCATTCCCGCACTGCCTCAAACGCTGCCTTGCCGGGCTTAAGGCGCCGTCAGTATCGTCACGGTAACCGCAGGCATTTTGTATCATCAGCCCTGGCTCAGGAACATCTGTCCTGTGGGCCGGAGCATCGATGGCGGGACCATGAGGGCAGAAATCCCCTGAAGAAGCGGGGATGATTCAGCGGGCTCTACCTGGGACCTTGTTACTTGGCCGGAATATTATAAAGGTCTCTGCATGCTCGCCGGCTCTCATTTGAATGAATGCTTTTCCAGATGTCCTTTCTGCTCTACCCGGACGGCCCCCGCTACTCCGGTGGCTGCCAGGGGTGTAGTTTTTGGCGGGATTTCCCAGTACCCAGTTACCATGTAACTTGGTAACGGCACATTAGCGGCGGATACAGAACCTACCAGAATGTAAAAGCTATCACAGACAGCCGGCACCGCGACCTGCTAACCTACCCTAGCTTTGCGCTTTATCACTCATTGTGCTTGAAATAATTGGGCTGGTCCTTTTCAGACTCAACCATTCCTCCTTCCGAGAGGGTTGGGATGAAGTCATGCGAATGTCCGCAGGCTGGCCCATGTGGGGCCGTTTTAGGGGCGCTTTCTTACTGTAAGCGCACGTGAATGTCGCTCACCACACACACTGCCCTCGTTAAGGGAGCCACCAAGCCAGTAAAAGGCAGGTGATGATGTCATCAGTCGGCCGCTGTCCGGGCCTGTACTGGTGCCAGCTGGCTTCTGGCCAGAACTGGCCGGTTTATATGGGGTGACAAGGCAGTTCATTTTTTGATAATTAGTGGCTTAACAAGCAAAAGTGTTTCTCCTTTAACGCAGCTGGTTGCATTTGAAGCGGCTTATTCTGCAGAATGTCAAACATGGCCCCCGACACAGGAATGTGTGTCTGCTGATTGGTTCGCGCTGGATTGTTTAACAGGTAGGAAACCCTGAAGTGGTCCAGCTCCCGCTCCCCTTCCCTGCAGCCATGACGGTCCCATATCAGCTCTTCATGATCTTGAGGTTTGGGAGATGTTTCTTTGACAGTCTGACCTCCACTGACCGCTGGACTGAAACAGACCCCCCTCTTTTTCTCATCCTTTTAGGGAGTGGCAGGTCATTGTCGTGCGCTTGCAGGGAAGCTCAGGACCGTACCAGCAGAAGGACTGCCACCCCAGGCTGTAGGTTGCCATTGACTGGGATTCTCCCCCTGGGGCCCTGTCCCGTGCGTGCGGAGCCCCACCCTCATTAAGGTTTGCTGCTCCTTCTCTCCGACACCCCCTTGAATCCTGCCCCCCCCCAGCTCCCTGCCTCCTCCGTGCGTGCCGCCGTTCCAGATGGAGCTCATTATGGGCGCCCTTCAGCTCCCCCACCTAATACAGTACCTTTTTCGGGCCGCCTTGTTGTGGCGCCACCACTACTGCCGCCCGCCCCCCCCCCAGCTCCAGCGAGGACGTGGCGTGTGGGCCGGTGAGGAAGGAGCGCTCGCTGTCAGCCCTGCTCTCCATCGCTGCCTCGCTCGCCTTCCTCTGCACCTCATCACAAACGAAATTCATCTGAAAAGAAAACAAAGAAGCAGTGCAGCGCCCGCTTAACCGCCGCCTGCTCCCTTCCCAGATGTTCGCCTGCCACCCGGCTGCACTGCCAGCAGTGTCTCACTGTGCCATAGCGTCTCACTGTGCCATAGCGTCTCACTGTGCCATAGCGTCTCACTGTGCCATAGTGCGCTCAGACCTGGGGGCAGCCCGCTGACTGACAGGCCCTGTTTCTCAAACACAGAGATGCACACTGGACCCTGAGTGCTTTAACAGTGCAAGAGTGACCTGAAAGCAACCGCTGACAGATGAGTGGACTCTAGGGGGCGCTGTGGCCTCATCCCTGTATTTATGCTGGACTGCCTGACCCCTCCCATCCAGTAGCAACCCTGGGTGCCTTCGATCGACGTTTGACCACATCTCACAAACGATTTGTTTGGAACTGGAGTGAAATGTATTGTGTCCTCCTTCACGAAAATCCTCCCCCCCCCCCCCACACATGGGACTCTTTATTTTTAATGTTCCCTGTTAAAAACTCAGCAGGGTTCACCCTGTCCCCCCTGCCACATGAGGGCGCCACTCCTCCCAGCCCTCCGGGACTGTGCTACGTTCGTTTCCGGGACAATGGGGCGGACAGTCATAACTTGTCACGATCGTTTAGCGGATAAATCACACCTGATACAACGGCGGTGAGATAATTAGCGCCACTGCATGATAAATGTTTTCTCTGGCTCTGGCACCCTCGCTGAGCCCGGCCCCCATCTGTGGCAGGTGTCTGTTTGGGTTTTGGTGATCCGAGCGTTTGGGGGGGGGGGCGGGGGGTGATGCTGATGGCATCTAAACACCTTTAGCCCCACCTCTCAGCTCCGCTTGGTCTCCCTTAGTGTACCTGTTAGCCAGGTGGCTGTCTTTGTGGGTTATTTTTGATAACAAAACGAAAACTATAAGAAAACACTTTTGTAAAATGAAGATAGGGAAATAAAATAACAAACTACAACTAAACAAAAACTATGGATTTTGTTTCCCACAAACTAAACTAACTGAAATAAAATAAATAGAAACAGCAAATACTTTCAAGCATCGTTTTTTAATACTGTTTAGCTAAAACAAATAATTCTTATTTTCAAATTACAATTAATAACACCTGGAACATGGTTTGCTCGAGGACGTTTGTTAATAAGGTGCCCTGATGGTTTAGGTAATTTCTCTAAACTCTAAACTTTAAAATATATAAAAACTGAATAGAAATGCATCATTAAAACTAAAACTAATAAAAAAACACAGTGAAGACTAACTAAAACTAAAGTATTTCAAATGAAAATTGAAAATATAAAAATACAAATTAAAAATCTACATTAAGTAAAAAAAATAAATAAATAAAAAATGAGACTGTAATCCCAGCGGGATAATGCCCTTTCCCGTTGGGCTGGGAGATGTGGCTCCCTCCTGGTACAGTAGGACCCCCACCCCCTGACACGTCACATGTGCAGTCCTACCATGCTGCAGATTTTGGGAATTGGGCTTCAAATCCATCCCATCCCGGATGGTCTCTGCCAGACAGATGTGTCACGCTTGTCATTCTGCTGCCCCCCTGCAGGGCAGCAGTGCAGTGGGTGATTTTGCTGTCCCTTGGGGATGATACTGCACCGATCTTCTGTACTCAAGGGCAGGGCTGTGTTGCAGTGGTACAGTCTGCTCCCCTCTGTGGGGGGGGGGCAGTTGTGTGGTGGTTTAGTCCATTGTTCCTTTGTGGGTGTGTCAGAAACCACAGTACTATCATGGGCAGAGCGATTGGAAAGGTCATCTACCCCCTAGAGAGGTGTGGAAATTGGCATCTTGGACAGAACATTAGGAGAAAAGACACAAGGCGGGAACAAGGAGCGGCTGTTGCAGCCTTTGTTCTAGGGAATGGTGGCGATGGCATTATGTCTCTATATGAATGACTACCTGAGAAGTCACTGCGGTGTGTAGCTGAGAGAACACATCGGCTGGGGCACAAAACGTGACGTACAGCAGCGCATTAAACATCCGCGGAGATAAATAATCATTTCTCACAGGTTTGAATAACAATCCCTTCAGCTCTTTTGTTGTTCTCCCTCCTGGTGCATTTGAAATCTATTAAAAACGGTTCTCTATCTGTGCAAAAAGCGCTGTGAAGATTTCATTAATGGGCTTCATTTCGGAATATAATGCTTAATTAACATTTCCGCCTCTGCAAGTAAGGAGTAAAATAAGGAAGCTAATTAGGTCAACAAAAGGCATGCGTCCATTTAAGGCCACTCGTGACGCATAATGTGGAAAACAAAAGTGAGCCACAATGGCTCTCGGTGCGCGATAATTCATGCTGATGTGTTCGTTGGTCCTCTCTTTTTCTAATTAAACTGCAGCGAAAGGCTCGCTGGAGCGCCGAGCGGGTCGCCTGCCCCCTTGGCCGCGGAGCTTAGAGCGCTGAACAGAGTAGTTACTCAATCCCCCCCACCCCAAAATCCCCCGCCTCCTCCCTCTGTCACTGTCGGGTCTCACTCGTCTGTGATGTCACGTGATGCCGCAGAGGGCCCTGTTTTTCTGTGAATGGGGAGGCGAGTGAGAAAGCCTGACACACACGGCAACGGAGGAGACGCTGACCCCCACCTGAAAGCTGGACTCACCCCCCCCCGAACCCTGGACCTGAACCCTAACCCTCAGCTGTCAGTGTGTATAAGAGGCGTTTCTAGCTGTTCGTAAAACATTCACATTCCGGAAATGCTATGTTCTGCTTGAGGGCGCGTGTGTGATGGGAGAGTGGGGAGCGCAGGGTCCACACGGGACTTTCAGGGAGGCGTCTGAAGGAGGCGCCGCTCCACTCTTTGTGTCCAACTTTTCCTGCAGTCTGCAAAACTCGGAGGGTCCAATAGAACAGTGGAAAGAAAACTTGAAAATAAATGGCTGACACAGACACACAGACACACATACAAACAGACACACACAGAGAGATACAGACAGGACTGGTGACAGTACCACAGCTACCGTTGGAGACAGTACCAGGGCTACTGGTGGTAACAGCATGGCGACCCTTTGCCCGACCTCAGCCTGTGACTCCCTGGACATGGCTGTTACCCCATGAACAGTGTATGTACGTGAGAGCGTATGGGCTGTTGACTATCTGCTGTGTGCGTGCGTGACAGCAAGCGGGCTGTTGACTATATGCTGTGTACGTGCGTGACAGCAAGCGGGCTGTTGACTATCTGCTGTGTGCGTGCGTGACAGCAAGCGGGCTGTTGACTATATGCTGTGTACGTGCGTGACAGCAAGCGGGCTGTTGACTATCTGCTGTGTGCGTGCGTGACAGCAAGCGGGCTGTTGA
>JAODJU010000050.1:11111335-11125436 GCA_026776725.1 Gnathonemus echidnorhynchus | reverse complement strand
CCCTGCCCAACCTAGAGACCTTGAGAAGAATATTTGGGCCACCGAGGGTTTGCTGCCTGGTCCTGGATGTTCCTGTGAGTCTGAAGGTGTTGGCTGTTGTACCCTTGAGGAAGATCCGCAGCCTGATCTTGTGCTGTCACCCAGCTCCATGAGGAAGGTTTAAGTCTGTAGACTGTGCAAGACATTTTGAGTAAAAAACTTTGCTAAGCAACTATGCGGCAATCGATCATTGCAGCATTCAACCTCTGAGCTGCGCATGTTTATTCAAAGTTTTTTTTTCTTAGCATGGGGGAGGGAGCTTAATCTGGTTGGTCACACAGCAGCTCATGGTGACCCCTGCCTCCACCCTGCTGTGCAAGATCTGACTCCCCCCCCCCCCACTGCCACCATTGGGAGAGCGCCAATTTTCAGCCGCAGGGAAGGCATGGCGCTATCAGATGGGGAGATGCGCTGGAACCCCCCCGGAGACGGGAAATAGGGTCTCGTGGGGCCCCCCAGCTTGCTGTCACCTTGGTAAGATTGAAATCTCATTTTCGCTGGTGACTGCCAGGGACGGGGTTATATATAGGATCCAAACTTTTCATTTCAGACTCTATCTTTAGGCAGCTGGGAGGCGGTCCAAGCCTGCAAGCTCAGATCATGGTGAAGAGGGGGTCTGTGCTGTCCATGCGAGGAATGCAGAGGCGTCCCCCAGGAGAAGATGCGTCCTGGCCCACCTCTGTGTGACCCCGGCCCCCAAAATCCTTTCCCTTAGCTGGTTCACTCCACGATCAGTGGCCTGAGCTGGGAGGTATCAGAATTCAGCTGCATCGTGTCTGGGCTGACGACTAAAACACCTCCCTGCCCCGTAAATGTATAGCTGGCTGACAGCTTGTTTAATTAATGTGATATTGCAATACTTTTCTTCTTCTTTTATTATTATTATTATTATTATTATTATTATTATTATTCATTTAATTTGTCCATGCTTGATCTGAATGAGATGGACAGATGACCCGGGCTCTTCTGAAGACCGAAATTTAATATTTTGAAAAGCGTGGCTGAATGTTAAGTACCGTGACTCAGTCTGAATGCACGTCCCATAAAAATAAAGGTCTAAGACTCCTACTGTGCATGTGGCTTGAAAGCAACCCATCAGAGCCACAAGAAGCATGAAAGTAAGAGCAGAGAGAGGCTTTGGAGGAAGGTCACCTCTGAAGACAGAGGCACGCAGGACGGCCGCCTTCACAGTCCTGTGCCGGTCGCCTGGAGACTTCTCTCCACTGGTGAACCTTCTCAGAACGTCCTGCGAGCATCTGGTGTTTCTGCGGCTCCTGATGCTGGTCTGGTGCCAGGGCTCCGGTTCACATGGATCTCATGGTTGGCTTCATGTTGAAGGGCTACCCTTCATTCCCACCCTTCATTCCCCCATTTAAGGCCACTCATGAAAAACCTCCTCTGTGGCACAGCTGACGGATACAGTGAATCACATTCACAGGGACGTCCGATCAGGAATAGTATGGTCCGGTACGGCCCAGTGCAGCATCAAATCAGGGGCAAGGTATTCCAGTCCACCACAGTGCGGCGCCATGGAGAGATGTGAGTCTAAGTTGCGATTGATGGATAAAATTACCTCGGTCTAGAGCTCCAGCATATGTCATGACCCAGTCCATATGGTCAAGTTATTAATATAACGTTTATTTAACCAACATGATCTAACCATGTGAGACCGGTTGAGAACAATTCTCACTGGAGGATTACTGAGGACCAGCATGCATTCAGCCAATCAGATGGGAGCAGGGAGAGAGAGCTCATGAGCTCAGGGGGAAGCACATATTCGACACCCAGAGAGCTGGGGTGGGGGGTTCGGCCTACAACAACAAAAGCCAGGGAGACATCATGCTCCACAGGGGGGATCAACAGTCAACATGACAAGGATAAATGAAAGTGATGTATTACCTTCTGCTCATTGTTCACAAGTGCTTCATCAAAACAAGGGGAAAAAGTCTGGATTGAGTTTGAATAAAATAACTAATGATATCAGACAAAACAGGAAGTCCTCATAAGCTTTCTCTACTGTAAACGGAAAGCATTACAGAGAAATCAAAAGTCTTCTTTCATTACAATTGTCATGTTTTTTTCCTGCATGTTTTTCCCTTCTGTTCTTGTTAAGCAGATTGTTGATCATTTAAAAGGGAATTAAACAGTACAAACAGCACCATGTGCAGCCCGACTCTCAGCTTTACATTCCTGCCGCATCCCCCTGCCAGTCATTCGCCGCCACGACGGAATCAGGCGAGTCGCTCTGAAGCCCAGCGTCTTAGGATATTAGAAGAGGCTTCTGGGGCCGTGTCATGGAATCCTTACATGAGGTCATTCCAAATTAGAATTTCAGAAGGAGCCTGTCTCACAGAAGAGCCAGGACCACATGTGGTGCTGGTGCCTGACATTTCTATCGTCCCCAACCTTGGAAATGAAGATAAAGAATAATTGATCAGCAGAATATTACCTCAGGATTCGTCGAGTTTGTTGAAGGCCCAGGAGAGGCGATCTCAGGAAGCTTCTGTTTTCCATGCCCGTCCTTCCCGATGAGGTTTGAAGGACCCTTGTGGCTTCTTCAGATGCCGTTTATTGCGAACGCTCTCATCCCCACGGACCTGAAAGCCTCTCAAGGCTCTGTGAAGAGGGGCTCTCGTCCAGATGACCTTTCTCTCGGCCACTGGCAGGATGTGACTGTGAGTCAAGCCTGATAAAGATGACAGGACACTTACCAGAATAAAAGCAAGAGTTAGAAACAAACCCAACAATAAGTCCACCTGTAGCACAAAACCTGCACAGTCAGCGTTTGCCATCCGCATAATGAACAAACAAAAGAATGAATAAATACTACAACAACAACAATAATAAATAAGTCAATTAAATAATGACATTTATCTACTAGATATTTCACTAAAGTAATTCAGGAGAAGTGCATTGTACAAAAGTACAACACAAGGCTCCTAGGGGATTTGAACCTATAGCCATGTCCTGAATGCTCCAGGTTGCCTTCCTATGAGCATGTCCAGACCTCAAACTGTCCTCTGAACATGCCCAGACCTCAAACTGTCCTCTGAGCATGCCCAGACCTCAAACTGTCCTCTGAACATGCCCGAACCTTGAACTGTCCTCTGCGCATGTCCAGACCTCAAACTGTCCTCTGAACATGCCCAGACCTCAAACTGTCCTCTGAACATGCCCAGACCTCAAACTGTCCTCTGAACATGCCCAAACCTTGAACTGTCCTCTGCGCATGTCCAGACCTCAAATTGCCCTGTGAACATGCCCAGACCTTGAGTCGTCCTGTAAGGATGCCCAGACATTGACATTGACTCGTCCTCGGGGCACGCCCAGACCTTGAGTCTTCTGCTGAACACGTCCAGACCTCAAATTGCCCACTGAACATGCCCAGACCTTGAGTTGTCCTCTGAACATGCCCAAACCTCAAGTCGTCCTCTGAACATGCCCAAACCTCGAGTTGTCCTCTGAACATACCCAAACCTCGAGTTGTCCTCTGAACATACCCAAACCTCGAGTTGTCCTCTGAACATACCCAGACCTCGAGTCGTCCTCTGAACATACCCAGACCTCGAGTTGTCCTCTGAACATGCCCAAACCTTAAGTCGTCCTCTGAACATACCCAGACCTTGAGTTGTCCTCTGAACATGTGCAGACCTTGAGTCATCTGCTGAACACGTCCAGACCTCAAATTGCCCACTGAACATACCCAGACCTCGAGTTGTCCTCTGAGCATGTGCAGACCTTGAGTCATCTGCTGAGCACGCCCAGACCTCAAGCTGTGCTCAGAGCGTGCCCAGACAGTCCATGAAGTTTCAGCACAAGTTCAGTCACGTCCATATCTTCCACTTTCCTGAGTCCCGGTTGACTCAAGGCCTCCTCTCTTTTCTCCCCTCCTTTGTTGTCTCGCTTTATGATCACCGTGCCAACCACCCGTACAGCTTTCCCCGCCACCCTGCCGTTCACATGCTACATTTCTGTTATGGCAGGAGGCCGCCTCAGTAGCAGCCAGTCCTCCGGACGACTTTAGAACAGGGGGGCAGTCGGGTTGGGGGGGGGGGGTTATTAAAGGATATCGTTTGGCTCTGAGAGGCAGCGTGATTTGCGCACAAGCTGCCTGGGCGGGAACGACCTTGAGAACAAACCCAACGGGCTCCTGAGGGTCAGTCTGTCTAGAGGGCCGAGATGTTTCCTAGGCTGACAGGAGCCGAAAGCTCTCATGACTGACACTCGGGGCCCGCCTATCTCGAAATCAGGCTGTCGCCATGTGAAAAAACGGGAGGGGGGGGTGGGCTATGCTGCAACTTTCAGAGATCATCAGCGACGTCTCCACCAAACCGCTCGGCTGGAAACTACACTGACTGTCAGCTCTTTATTTGCGGCGCTTGACAGCTGACACGGCGCGCCGCGGACACGCGGGGATAAGTGTGTAATGATGATCATTTCTGCAGCACTTTTCCACTTCCTGTTCTCAGGGAGGGACGCTTATTGAAAATGTCATAAATTGGTAGCCTGCGCGTGCCGGCCTCCCAGCGCGGGGGAGTGTGGTCGAGCGAGCAGATCTCCTCCAGGCGGGGGCTGCGGCAGGGTGGCCAACAGCGATTGGACACGACGCTTCTCCAGCTCATAATTGTCTAAGATTAAAAAAATGTGACAGGTTGTGGACTCGGAAAAGGCACCATCCTGCTCCGTTATCACGGCGGGGCAAAGGGCACCAGGCGCTTAGTCGACGCGATATAATTCTTTTCCCCAAAGAGACCCCGAGGCGACTGCCAAACGGTGCTGGGTAACGGCGAACAGAGTGAGTCAGGACTATCTTTACGGGCCTACATCTTCCTTGACAGTTGCGTGTTGCAAGCAGGAGCTAGATAAGGCCGACCCCAGAGATCCTTCCAGTGTTTGTGTCCCAAAACCACTAAAACAAAAAGGTTAGATTCTGTCAAGCCAACGGTGTGTTTCCAACGCCAGCGCAGCATGCGCCCCGGAGCACGCCGCACTGACAAATGACGGTGTCAGTGTCACGCCGTCAAGTCACGCCACTCGGATTTACTGTCAAGTGCTTTCCCAGAAGCCGTGATCCCGAGTTCCCTGGCATGCAAGGGGCTTGCAGGCACTCAACCAATTAGGACGACGACCAAAGTTTCTCAACTAATCAGATTGGTTAAGCTTTCGTCCCTTGACTTCAACGGGGCCCCAAAGTGGGCTGTTCGGCCTCGGGCTGTTTTGTGTTCTCCTGGACCGTTGGGCTCCTGCCGATCTTCCATTCCTGATGAACGACACGGCCGATTTTTGGGAGAAGCAAACAGTGACAGCCAAAAAGGAATGTCTCTGCTGGACAGGGGATTCGGAGTCTTTTACCAAAAGTTTTTCACCCTTCTAAATATTTGATTTCAAGGTTCCTGTACCAAAAACCAACCCAGATTCAGCAGAGGAGCACGTTCCCCTAAACCGGTTTGTTCCGATTCATGAGGCGGCAGCGACGGAAGAAGGGGGTTATGCCTCAAAAAATCGATCCACCTTTGATTCACATGTCCCCTGGGACCTCACTCAGAGCCTTTGCACAATTGAAATGGAGATGAAAGAAGCTTTGAAATATCTTTAGACTCATGATGCTATGCACTCAAGTACATTCCCATACACTGTCAATAATTTATCTGTGTTATAAAAAAATGTCTGCGCTGAATATTTTATTGGAGGTTTTAGTGTTTACATTGATACCCGAGAAGGTAAGATGCCCCTGCATGCACTGCATCAGTAAAGCTGAATATTGGCGTTTTGACTCTCATTCTGGTCACCATCTTGTCACACCTAGGTTTAGCACATCAAGGAGTCTAACAGACTTAGACAATTCTAGTTCAATGTGCATCACACACACTCGTCGTCATCGGTTATTTCAGTACTAAAGTGGAAGGCAGCGGCCTCTAGTGCAGTGGAGGTGTCATGAGCAAAAAAGGCTCCACGACATGCTGGAATGAGACTGACAACCACACTGTCGACGCATTTGAGCAGAGAAGGTGACACACAAATGGCAAGACCTGCTTCACAAATGGGTGGTGGAATGTCTGGAATAGCTACTGTGTGTGGGGGCCTGCATCAACAATGAATGTTTGCCTACTGACAGCTTGCATTCAAACGTCAGTGATGAAAATGCAACCTTTTCCAAAGTTATCAGTTGACAATTATAGGGATTAGATGTAGACTGGTTTAGCTGGGGCTGTTTATCGTACCTGTTCATGGCTGAAATGTTACCAGGCCTGACTTTCGTGATTTGTAAACCTTTCATTTTTTTTGTTGTGTTCTGTCAAAAGGCTACATGAAAATGGCTTGTTTCTGATTAACAAATGACTATATAAGTGTCCTCCCAGCTGTATCACCTCAGCTGACGAGAAATAATTTAAAGGTTGTTTAAGTGTAACAATTGAAACAACAGAATGTGTCACATGACTTTCCTGCAGATCCTCGAGGTCTCGGAATCCTGCGTTGCTTTACTGAAAGCGGGACGCATTTGGCAGCAGGCCGAGCGTGTCAGCGGGTTCCCGTTTTTTGCGGAGGGGTGGGCAGATGGAGACGGAGGGAGGAGAAGGGCGGTACAGCTGCATCCATGCGCGTCACGTTTTCCTGCTGTCTGCCACGCAGCCCTGAGATGCCGCTCATCCCGCGAGGACCCTGCAGGCTCTCCTCCAGGCCGCGTTGCCACGGCGAGGACTCACTGCGCCACTGACAGCTCTGATGTGGTGTCATACTTCATGTAAATGGGATGTGACGCCGTCTTGGGGCCCCGCTTGAAGTCGTCGCTGAACCCGGAGAGTCCTGAGCGGTCCTCCCAAGTAGCTGGCAGGGTGGATGGCACAGCCCTCGTCTGACTCAAGCGGGGAGCTGAGCTGGTTACAGGGGCTCGGCAGGCAGCGCAGTGATTAAGGACGCTGAGCAGAAATTACGCTCCCAGGAGGGCTGCTTCTGTTGTACCCTTGAAAAGGTACTTAACCTAAATATCCAGCTGAAAAATGGGTAAACACTGTGAACACGTCCAGAAGAGATTGTCAGATAGGAAGCTACTGCTCTGGAAAATATTAAGAGACCAGTATATTTCAAAAAAAAAAATCTAGATTTTAAAATCTTGGTTTAATCCTGGTTCTGCTGGCAGGAGACTACACTGCGAGGGAGGCTGCTTCGAGGCTCAACGTTTCTAAGACAGCAGTACACAAGAACGAGGGAAGGGAGGAGAGACTGGCAATGACCAAAAACCAGCCAGGTAGAGGGCAGCAGTAACTTTCCAATGCCAGAGATGACCGTCAACTGATTTGGGCAGCGCCTCCTAAGTCGGAGGATGACCTCAGGTGACCTTCAGAAAGAAACGGAAACATTAAGTAGTGTGAAGTGCACTGCTAGGACAAGTTTGTAACAGGACTGAAGACCCATGAAGCAAGGAAGAAGCCCTTCATCACTGCGAAGCCGGGAAGAGCCCGGCTGGAGTTCGCAAAACAAAAAATGTATTTTACACAGGCGCATACCCATAAATTGAGAAATGAGTGAAACTGATCAATTTGCTGTAGTCTCTTCTTTTTTTTCCAGAGCTGTACATGTAACCGTGACAGAAAATGGTTCATGATGCAGTCGGAAGCAGACGGTTGCTGGTTCGAGTCTCTGCAAGGGTCCAGATGTGTCTTTGGCTTAGACCACAGACTACATGCTGGAAAGAAACTGGGAGGTCTTCCCTGGTCTCTGTAGCGCCTCTTTTGTTTGTTGTGTGTATTTTCCTATTTGTCTTTTTGTTTTGTATTCCTCTGTAGTAAAATATAAGAAACCCCGATTCAAAGTAGGGGAAGTCTAAATATAAAATTATGAGAAGAAAGGGAGAAGATCGTGATAAATTTCATCCATCCGTTTTCCATAACTGCTTGTCATGCACTGGGTTGTGGTGAACTTGGATCCTCCCCCAGGACGACGGGCGGAGGAGCCTGAAAGTCAGTCCATCTCAGGGCATGCACACTATTTAGACAGTTTAGAGGCACCAATCCATCTGAACTACTTTTGGACAACAGGAGAAACCAGGGGAATGGGGAGGTAGTCAGAGCACATGGAGGAAAACCCACATGAGCTCCAGGAGGACGCAGACGGGCAGAGAACTGAGCCCACAGCTCTGGGGGTGGAACACCACAGCCCCGCCCTCATCAAAAATTTGCAGCTCTAAGGGAAAAAGAAAGAATTAGGAATCTTCAAATAGGTTTTGGGGATTCAGGGTGGGGATACCCTAAACCCAAGTGGCCCCTACATGTGGGACATGCTTCTTCAAGGTGACACTTCTCCCATCTCCCCCTGGGCACGGTCTGCCTCTCTCGGGGCAGCACCCTCACATTCTCCATATGCACTGACATAGCAGTTCCACTTAGCTGACAGTTTCGCCTGAAGATTTCGTTCTACGTGGCTTCAGCTCACATGCATGGCCAGATCTCCCTATCGGACCGGTTCTGGCAGAGTGCCACACTCCAGTGACTGATGATGCTGCTCCTACTGGTCACATGTCTGGCCCTGGATATTTGCTTGGTGTGAAATACGGACTCACTGGGGTACCTCGATCCTTTGATCAGAGGAATGGTGAGGCGTGAGGGATTTCACAGGTTTAGACTGCATAACTTTGGGCACTGAACGGCCTCGTGTTTGACGAGCACACTCTTTGTCTTTTTCTCTCCTGTCTTAAATGAAACTAAGTTTGCAGGCAAATTCCCAGAAAGAGGCAGACAGGTTTGATGGTTTTTTTTTTTTTTTTTTAAATCTTCTCATCCCTCGCTCTTTAGCAGTTCGGTCTGCTCCCAGTTACAAAGAGCACGTCTCGATCACACAGGCTTTGTAGATGTCTGTCTGCTGATTGTGTGTTTTTTTGGTGCCCTTCTGATATTTCCTGGAGTATGGCCCATCTGGGTAGATTAAATTAGGTGTCTAGCCTCGCTTTAACTCCTCAGTTTGGCAGAAGATCATCTGTGTGTGTGTGTGTGTGCGTGTGATACAGACAGAGTATACTGTGTGTATGAATTTAGGAGATGTTGGGTATTTGAGAGATTTTCTGGATGGCCGTGGCATGTCATGTACGTGTGAATGTGTGTGACAGATGTTTCTGGTAGGCCGTGCTTTTTGCTGTGCTCCGTGTGACCTGTCAGGCAGAGACTGGGACATCTCCAGCTCAGTGGTGTGATCGCCCCCCCAGGAGGCTGGCTGTAGCTGTCTCGCCCCCACCACTACGCTCCCGTTCCACGTGTCTGCTCTTGTTGGTTAGCGGGGGGTGCTGTCCTGTGTCCCGCCCCCCCCCCCCGTTTCAGGCCTGCCCATTTAGGACTCCCAGTGCTTCCAGTGTCACCATCGGAATTTCAGATCCGATATATCCACAGGAATTATGACCCCAGGAAAATGTGTGTTTTGCCCTCCGTTGGACATGAAAGCAGCCGTTACCCAATGCAGACCTATGCTGTGGACCCCCTACACCAGCTGTTCGAACACTCCTCTGCCCCAGCTCCCCGCACAGGGCCACCCGGCCGAATCGGGAAGCCGCGGCAGATTATCTGCCGGCCGAGTGTGCCCTAACAGACAGCCAGCACAGCGTCTCTTTGAGATATGAACTATAAAGGCAAAATGTCAGATGCCACTCTGTTTAAAGAGTGGCTGTGAACAGGAAGATGTGGAGGACCTGGTGCCACTGATACCAGACCAGCCTAAAATATAGGCAAGCACAGCTGGGGGAATATCATTCAGTCAAAGTAGCTAGGATAATAATAATAATAATAATAATAATAATAATAATAATAATAATAATAATAACACAGTATACAGTGTTACAGCATGGGACTGGTAATTGAGGGTCGCAAGCCCCTCTGCTCACCTTACCCCCTCCCCTGAGTTTCCAAGTGACCCCTGCATCCCCCCACCCCATGCCACAGAGCCCCCACGTCTAACAGAGCGAGCGGACGCCTTCCTTGTCTCCGACAGAAATGGCCATCAGCATCTCAGCTCAGCAGATCGATAGCACTGTTGTCCTGATATCGCCATAGCAACCGCAATCCCTCTCGTGAAAAACCCACGTCCCTCATCACACGCTCAGAACACCGAACGGACCAAAACGCGTCGCCGCGAGACTCGCTTCCCGGGCACAGCAGGGTACACCCTCCCCAGGCTGTGAGAGCTAACAGGATTGGCTGGTTGAGGCCCTCAGGTACGCGCACACACGCTGACACCGGAGACGGGGGGGGGACACGCCACGGTGCCCCCAGCCTTTCAGACGTGCCACTTCACTGCCACGCCTCTGCAGTCGGTCCTGGGGCAGGTGGCAGAGATCAAACGGAGCAGATGTTCGGGCAGGGGGGCGGCTTGCTGTGGAGACCCGGGACGTCCAAATTGGGGGGAGGAGCTCCTGCCTCTCCTGGCAGAGGAACGGCGCCAATAAAAGGTGGTTATTCGGTTCAGCGAGCATGTCACCAAGACGTCCCTACTGTTGACTTGACAACCACTGTTACCGGGGCATGTGAGAGTGTGCATGGGGAGGGGGGTTGTGCTGGGCAACATCTCAGTACATCCTGTCAAGCTCTGCACGCTCTCGAGCGCATGTGATTCATCCATGACGTGGAGCACGCCGGCGTTCCACAGGTTCAGCGTGGCTACGGGCCGCTTCAGCGCCGCGCTCTGACACGGCTTGATGTTCCCGCTCCTACGGTAAACAGCAGGTAGCTGGCCAGGCATTAACCTAACTATTGGAGTGACGACAACTCGCTGACACTGCCGCTCATCCCCTTGTGCCCCAAACATGCCAGAAAAATGCCACGGAAATGTTCTGCTGGCCGCCTGGAGGCTGCAGGGCCGTGCCCCGAGCGGTGCTCTGCAGCGCACAGATAACGAACTCCAGAGCTCCCGTGGACGCGGACCTGTCCTGGCCGTCCACAGTCGTGCTGCAGCCCGAGCCACCGCCCCACCCCATCTCCATGCACCAGCATGCCTGCTGGATGCTTCCTGCTACATGGGGGAGATGGCGTCCAGGCCTTAAGGGAACGGGGACGTGACTGGGAACATGCCGCAGCCAGCACGGCTCACCGACGCACAGAGCCAACATGCAGAAACGCAGCCTTCATGGCCTGCAAAGGAAGCTCCGTCCTCCAGGTCTGCAGGCAAGTCTGGTTGCTTGGTTCAATCCCCAAGCTTACGGAGGCAGCCGGATTCAGGGGTTCAGCTGAGGAACGGCAGAGGTGCTGGAACACGGAGATGTGGTATTGCTTCCCGCGCTAACGGATGATGCTCGGCCGACTGTGTACAGACGGTCCTGGAGTGATATCGCTGCGTGGGCGGCAGTGAGGGCGGATTCCTGACATACATCAGTGGCTCCTTTATGCCATGACCCGTCGCTTATGCTCCACTTTATCCCGGTCGTTTTCTTCCGCTTCGCGCTCCAATGGGAGCAGCAGTCTCAGGAGAGCATCAAATTCCATGGCTGGTTCTGCTTTTCTGCAGAGACTGACCTGCCAGAAGCGGGTAATTTATAAAGGGGGGGGGGGGATAAAACCCACCTGCCAAGCCAGGAGGTGAAAGTAAGGCCAGGATACCAAACTGAACTATTTCTCTTCCTTGATAACTCAGTCCTGTCAAGAAACCTGCAAGCACAGATTGTGTTGAAAAGCCGTAAAAACACAGCAATCTTGCATGTCAAGGAGAGGCTGTTTTGTTGCGTTTCTCTGTCAGCTCTTCAAACAAATCGCTTCGTGCACAACTACTGATCAACGTCTTGTTCAAAGTCAATGCTACAGGAATGTGTTGAAAGGATCTGACTTTTTCCTTCTCGGAAGAATCGAACTGATCTTTTGGTCAATGAAATAATTATGATCTATTGAATATGAGAGTGAGAAAGTCCCTTAAACGAGGGCCAAAGCAAAGCTTCAGCAGCTGGGCTCCTCATGACCGGATAGACAGACCCACCTTTCCCAAAAAGGCCTTGGTGAGCATGGTCCAGTTTGATGGTGTCTGCAGTTCCTGAATCTTCAAACAGGATTGCAGAGCACGACGTTAACACAGATGCCACATACGGCTGGTGTTGGACCGCGGGGACGGCAAATGGCTCGGTCCGAGTACGGCTGGTGCTCCGGGGGAGTCCGGGCTCTGGTCCCGAAGTCGGTTAACTCCCATCTGGGAGGAGAGTGATACTGTGCAGCGGAGTCGGCTGGAAGGTGTCCCCCCCACCCCCACTCGCCCGCCTTCGGGGGGGTGGGGTGGGGGGGGCTCTTCAGGCATTCTGTGCTGAATGATTGGCTGCCTAAGTGCTGTGAGGACAGGAGCGCTACTGATAAGTGAGAGCATTTATGGGAAGGAGTGCAGCTCACCAGCACAAATGGGCTGTTACTCAATAAGCCAGAGTCAGTCAGGCGGAGAAAACACTGGAACGAAAGACTTTCAGGTATCCTAACACCATATAAAACGTCTGGCATTCTTCTCTGGCTTAAGCTCTATAAGATTCAGAGTCACAGATTATATACTGATGTCCTTCTTTTCTCCAAAAAAGAAGAAGGATACTGCTATCCTGTCCACACCACTAAGCTGAGCCAGCCTGCACACTCACCACCATCCTCTGGGTTTCCAGAAATTTCCATGAGCCTGTTCTCACCTGCAGGATGGACTTCCTCGTCTCTGAGGCTTTGCAGCCACGTCCCTCCTGTCAACGGTCTGACAGAGTCGCAGTCCGCTGCCATCAGGCGGCGATGTCTGCGCGCTGGAGGGTGTCGTCAGCTCTGGGGCCCGTTAGCAAGCAGGCCTTCTAAACGCTTATACATTATTTATTGCTCGCTTCAATTTCAAATGTAATTAAATGGAAGAGCTGTTTAACTAAGGCTTCGGCCAGACAGACAGAGACACAGTGTGAGTACAAGTTAGCTTTCCATGAAACACACCGAAAAAAGGTCTGCGCAGATGCAGGGAGAGGCTGCCATCTAATTAATTACAGCTGCGCAGACTGCTGTTATTATAGCCACCCACCACTACAGGGAGACAAAAAGGTCACATGACCTGGAAGACACCATGACACATATATTCGGCCCTGCAGCAGGCCTATCCCGGGGAATTTTGGAAGGTAGAGAAAGGCGAGTGCCAGCCAATCAGCTGTGTGCCCAAATTTGGGGGCGGGGAGATAGTTGCCCAGATTCTACTAGAAATCATAGGCTCTCTCCCCCATGATGATCAAAACGGGCCTCATCTAGAGCGGCAGCCAGAAATGGCAGCCAGGTGTAGAAGGTGGGGGGGCGGAGCACGAGACTTGGACCTTCCGTGTCTTGAGGCCATGCGGCCGGCTCTGTCGAGCTCTCCATCGCTCCAGGGCGACACTGCAAATTCATAGCCATGAGCCATAAGGCAAAAGCTGAGGTTCAAAGTGAGGCTCTATCCAGCACACGAGATGTAAATAGCCGCCGATGGCAAGCTCATCACGCCGGGAGACACGCAGCGGCTCGTAATTTAGTTTTAAAAAAGCCGTCAGCGTTTCAGCGCTTCAACAGAGACAATGAACAAGCTTTAATGGCTTTGGGCTAGTGCATTTGCTCGAGGTTCCCTCCACCCTCAAGGCGCAGGGAGGGATCCACAGACACTCAGACAGACAGACAAAGACACAGAAAGACAGACAGACAGAGACACACTCACACACATAGACAGACACAAACACAGACACACACACGTCGGGCAAACATATCTTTATACGTTTAATTTCTATGGGAAAAATACTAACGATAACGATAACTATGAAAACCTTAACCCCTACCCCACCCTAACCATAACTATAAGCAACCAAGCAAAATACAAGTGTTTTTTCATTGCAGTCGCAGATTTTTATTAAATTGAGTTTTCCTTTCCTGGTCCCCATAAGGGAAAAAAAAATACAGGTATTCAACACGTTGTGGGGACATTGTGTTCCCATAAGGTAAGGTATACCCGCCCACACACACACACACACAGACTAGTAACAAGCTGGAGTGGACTGTGAACACAGAGGCCCTGTACAAAAAGGGATTGGACTGCCTCTACTTCCTGAGGAGACTCCAGTCCTTTGGAGTCT
>JAODJU010000050.1:11093816-11110924 GCA_026776725.1 Gnathonemus echidnorhynchus | reverse complement strand
TCCCAGGGGCCATCAAATGCTACAATAAGGTTCCCCCTGACTCCTCTCCCCCCTCAGTCACCAGCCCTCTAGAATAGTATAGTATTTAAAGGTTGCAACACTTTATTTTGGACATTGCAATTTAGTTTTGTACTGCTTTGTACAGTATTGTGTCTTTTGTATTTTGTACTACTACTACCACACACACACGCACACACACAGGCTGAGGATTGAACAAGGTGAATGAGTGTGAGAGTAAGCAGTATAGTCTCACAAAAAATGGGAGGGTCTGCATAGCCAATGGATGAGTCAGTGTTGGGGGGTTGATACACTCTACTCTTCCCTGCTAGGGGGAGTGTGGGCCAGCGGCTGGAGGAACAAAGCTACAATGGGAGGAGCAGCCCCATGCCGTCAATCAGCTGTCTGACCGATCCCAGCAGACAGCGATCAGGCAGCCCATGGGAAGCGGATCTGGCCAGCAAGGGGCTGGGGGGGGGGGCGCTCTGAAGCCCCCCCCCATCTTTAACATAAACCACTCACTGCGGTAAAGAGCAAAAATCAACAGCCAACAGCGTGTTCAGAAAGCTTTACAGTATTACATTTTATTTGTATGATTGATCTCGCTGGACCAATAACACATCGAAGAGTCCCAGAAATGACTGTTTTGAGATTACATTAAATTGCACTTAATTGCACTCTAAACAGCAATGGGTATAGAAAACAACATAATAAACGGGGAGATGCTGGTTGGGAACAAATAAATCTCAGAATAAATTAAGATGACTCTGTAACTTTGTTACAAACAGGACTGACACATTATTGGTTTACAGTTGAGTCGTTTCCCACGTGGACCGAGACTCTCAGAAAGATGGAGACCTACGAAGCAAAACAGCATTTTTTTCTCTGATTTTCAGGAAGCAAAAAAAAAAATAGCATCATTACGAAGTTCCCTTCAAAACCAAATAGAAAAGAAAATACCAAAGAAGTCTATAAGCGACATAATCCACACAGGATAGCTATGAACAAGACAAACGGTTCGTCGTTCAAATTCTGCTCACCGCCATACGTGTGGGACCCCATTCACTCGGGGCCCTCCAGCCTGTGAAGATCTCAACACCTTCGCAACTGATGACGATGGTGACGATGAAGGTTGCGGGGGGGGGGTAAACCAGCGTCGGCTGAGTGACGTGTGTCCTGTAGGCCCACTGCTGAAAACGGGGCACCCAGCTCAGGACACATGATGAATACTGCCCCCTACTGCTACCTGCCTGCCTCTGCTACAGTCTATGGGCCGCAGGCTTCACTAAGAAACGGAACGATTGCGTAACGCCTTTAACTCCTCCCACAGCCCCGTCGGCCCGGGATGCCGCAAACGGGACCCCGTCAGACAGGTCCATTTCCCTGTGCCCCCCCCAGTCACGGATGCTGGATGTGACATGTGGCTGGGGGGGGGGGGGCGCGGTGAGTCGCAGATGCGTACCCGCCGGGCGGGATCTGCCAGCGCTCGGCGGTGTGGCAGTGAGCATAGCGACTTACTGGCTTCATACACTACAGCACTCATAGTGCACTGTCACACACAACACAGACGACTGCTCCTGAAGGGGATTTGCACAGAGAGGGAACAGAGCAAAACGCACATTGTCACGTCTCGAGAATGAGTGCAGATGGCCATTACACAGTTTAGGCATGCAAACAACAAAAGTGTCTCTCCTTCACCTTCAGCTTTCACACTCCTGCTATCCCTCCCTCCCTCCCTCCATGACCAATGGCACCTCTTTCATTCCCATGGCAACCAGAGGGAAACAAAGCACTTCCGTGCAGTGTTGCAAGTTTTCCATGTTTTTTTTTTGTTTTTTTGTGCACATTCTTATAAGTCAATTCCAAAATGAAACAAGCAAAGAAAACCTCTGTTTTCTACAAAATGGCCTCCTGTCAGTACACACTGAATGATCTCCTTGCCCCCCCCCCCCCCATGTGACGGTCCATACACAGAGAGCCTTTCCTCCCGAAACTCGCAGGCTGCATCGCCTGGACTGCACAGATATGGGGCACTGAGGTGGGGATCAGTGGCACTTCCTGGTCCCAACGTTTAGCCTACTTCCTGTGGCAGTCGCTGGAAGCTGCTCAGAGAAGCAGGCCAGTGTGGCTAAAAGCTACTGGTCGGCTCCGTCAGCGGTAGACCAGTAACACTTCCACCCATTGGGCGCCATAAAAATAGCTAAATACTGTACAATCTGGGAGTGCTGCTGTCACACTCAATCCGATGGTCCGATAGGTATATAAAAATATTCTAAGCAATACAATTCAACAGCTGAAAATAAGCAAGAACAAAACAAAAAAAATCATAATTTTCAGTCTGTACACACAGTTGCACAATATTTTATAAAGAGTATTTACAAGTATTTCCCTGTGGGTAGATTCACACTGATAAGAAAAACATTGCAGTTAGTAATATGTGTTGCCTTTTCTGCATAAAGCTAAGCTCGCATCTCCTGCACACCCTTGGCACACTGGTGTAACCTCGAATTAGCTCTGCCCCACCCATGGTGTTACTGTCTGCTGGTGTCAGAGTATCGAAGGGCCATTTCTCAGCCCCCACCCCCAGAGGCCCCGCCCACCACTGCTTTTCTGAACACACCACAACATGAGAATATATGTGAAAGCTGGAGCTCACATGAAATACATATGCAGCTGACCATGTGTCCTAGATACTGAAATGGCAATGCTAAAGGTTAGCATTAAAATACGCTAATGCTAATGGTTAGCATTAAAAAATGGTAAGATATTTAAGTATTTGGTTGCTCTGCAAAGCTCTCAGAGATCCCTACTGATTCTGGGCAGCTGTGGAACTGGCAAGTTTCTCTAATTTGACAAAATCGCTTCCGAAATGATCAGGAATACTTTCGTCTAAACAAACAGTGGAACCGGCACACGTGAGTCCTGCACACACAAACGCAAAATGCTTTGAAATGTTTCAATTCTCTTTGTCCAGACAGCAGTTTCTCTGAGGGAAAACCATTTACTCCCTACAATTTAATCAGAGGCAGTGGCTTGGTGCTACCAAACGGCAAAAACATTTGATAAGCTCCTACGCACATTTTATTCCCCTTGACAGTTATTTAAAAGCCTGATAAAGAATATTCCTATAAATTTTAGTTGCAACTATTCAGCTCCACATCCAACATCAGCGATCTGTACACCAGAATTAGCCGTGACTGATAATTAAGAAAAATGTTGAATAGCAGTACACCTGTAGAAAGTACCATTGATTGTTTATTTTAATTTTTGTTAACATTACCATAAATTTTAATAGACTAAAATATTTAAAATTTATGAAGAGTAAAAACAGCAATGTGTGACAGGAAAATCTGTTTGTTTTTACTTTTTAGCGTATAAACACTTTACAGTAATTACCTTTTCGGAGACTAATATCGAATGTAGGAGTAGGTGGGAATTCATACAAAAACCCGCTACGGATCCTTTCTGGGGTGAAAAGGCTTTTCTGAGACTCTGCCGGATACGACGGCCTGTCCTTTACTCCTCCGCCTGGCCGTCTCTGTTCCTGCCCCATGATACCACTATAAGCCCACTGACGCGCTGGGCTGCAGGCCCTGGCCACCGCTGACAGCATCCTTAGACAACGGCCAGTGGGATGAAGGGTTCCCAGCATTTGCCTGGGTCTGGAGAGCGAGACTACTGGCTTTATAATCGTTATTTTTTTTTTTTTTTATAAGCAAAGGTCAACCATTGGGAATGAGCACAAACAGCTGATTATAGACACCATCTCGTAACAAAAATCAATAAGCTTTATACGCATCAGTCCGCATGAGTGCCGTGATATGTGTATGTAAACCTTTTCTATTTTATTCTTTACTTCTCTTTTTAAGCGGATCACCAGGGTCATTCTCAAAGACGCCTCACTTGTACAGATTGTTTGCTCCTTATCCGGGAGAGAGTCCACGCAGTTCGTTAGAGGCTGCGCTCCGGACAGAAATGTGTGTATCGCGGGCCGCCTTGAGTCCAGAGCGGCCGGTTGTTTTCTGTGTCCAGTCCGTCGTGGCTATGGCCCAAGGCACACGGAGGACACTCCGAGCCGTGAGCAGTCTCTTTGGCAACCGGTAACAGTCTGTTACCTCCTCCCGATCTCACTTTGCCTAAGGAACTGGATGTTGTTGGCACTGTCGGCCAGTTCGGGGTACTGCTCCACGGACAGTATGTAGTAGCCGTCGTAGCCCAGCACCTTCCCGCTGCTCAGCAGCTGCCTCTTCTCCCCCTCGGTCCACAACCGCGCGCCCTCCTCGCCGTCCCGCACGCGCCGCTGCTCCCGCGCCCACGCGGCTGCCAGTGCCCTCTGCCGGGCCTGCTCCAGCACGCGGGCCTTCTCCTCGTCCAGCGTGACGCCATAGCGGACGTGCAGCGCCAGGGCGCCGTATTGCAGCTCCACGTCCACGAACCTGCGAGTCCTGCCATTGACCACGGTGGTGGACTGTGACACGGTGACATTGACGCCGTTCTCCAGTGCCTTGCGGCCGCTGGTTAGCCGCAGGGCCCCAAGGTCGCTCTCTGGCAAGGTGGTCTTGATGAAGTAATGGGTATCTCGGCCCTCTACCGTGTAGTGCAGGTTCTCCAGGTAGAAGGCGTTGTTAAGCACTGCTGCCACTTTGATGCAGTCCTCGTTGGCGATGTTGAGTGCGTTGGTGGTCACCAGGCCCTGACTGATTGCCAGCATCACCCCTTTGCCGATTAGGGACTTGACCGTGGCGAACCACAGCCAGGGCTTTTCCCGGCTGGACCGTCGACGGCTCATCTGGATCTCCGGAAGCCTCTCAAAGGACAGGAAGGCCTTGGCCTGCCGGATCACTTCCTGCTGGACCCCTGAGATGGTCTGTGGAATGGAGCAGAGTAGCCATGTGAAAAACAGCAGAGACTGACCGAGGCATGCCAGCTGAAGTGGGAGATGGTGATTAGTGCCCAGACGGGCTAAATAATGGCAACCCAAGTGTGCTATCTAACATTGGCATCAGGATACAAAGAGAAGCAGCAAAAAAACACACACATAAGACATATCTAGGCCAAGAGAACAGATTTAGTGTACAATGATCAGCAAAGAGTACTTTCATTTAAAAATGTGATGGCCTTTCAGATCGAGAACGAGTGAGCTTTTCATCGACTTCATAATTTGCTATTTGATAGCAGCCGGATTATCATTATCAAACAATGCGTTAATTTGCACTTCAAATACATGAAAAAGATCCAGTGCTGGAGAATAATTGGCCATTTTACTAGCCCAGCAAAGCCATGAAAAATCTAGTGTTTATTCTTAGAAAAACCTACAGGCTGAAATTTACCGAACACTAAGCACTGGGGCGGTTCATTAGCATTTTATGGGTTTTTTTTCAGAAGCCAAAATAAATGTGTAAAATGAGATGTTAAGTTTGAGAGAGCTTACAGGCAGGTCATCCCAAAGCTGACTCTTCTTCAGTTCCAAGGAGGGCTGCATGAGGTCAAACTTGGGAATGGGGTAGCCGGGAATCACGTTGTGCAGGTGGAATCCAAAAGTCACCAGCCAGGTGTTAATATCTGCCAGGAGTGAGGAAAAGTAACTATTTATCACGTGTGATTCTAACGGTGAGAACCCATATGGCTCATGTTAATACTGTTTCACACAAATGCTGACCTGGACTTTTCTATTTTAAGTAGTTAATTACA
Organism: Gnathonemus echidnorhynchus; assembly: GCA_026776725.1. Lineage (NCBI taxonomy): Eukaryota > Metazoa > Chordata > Actinopteri > Osteoglossiformes > Mormyridae > Gnathonemus > Gnathonemus echidnorhynchus. Next base: position 11,105,236 of record JAODJU010000050.1, on the reverse strand, counting down.
AACAGAACATTACTGATGGAAGCTTTGCTGAAGTGAGGTCATGTGCCCAGCACCGCTCTCTCACCTGTGACATACTCCTTTACTTCATGCACCTTGCTCACTGGGTCATTGTTCCGGAACATGTAGAGGTTAAAGGGTGTGGGGTCCCTGCCTACTCGTTTCCATGTCGAGATGTCAGGGGTAGTCCACCGTCCCGTTAAGATATCATAATCCCTCTCTCCAAAGTGGAGCAGCTTGGTCAAGGGGTCAAACAGGCCCCCATGGAAGCCCACCACTAGCTGGAAGTCCGGGTTCGAGTCGAAGTAGACCTCGCCGTATGCTGTATACTGGACCTGCTTCAAGAGGAGCCCATTGCTGCTGAAGACGGCCAGTGGGGTGCCGGTGTTGTCACAGGCAATGTAGAACTCCTCGCCGCTGCTGATCTCCATGGCGAAGAGGTGGCCCTGTAAGTCGTAGTACAGCGAGGTGATCTCCGAGCTGGAGTGGTTATACACGTGGGTGATCCTGGTCGGGTAGTTCAGGTCAGCGTAGAAGAACTGTAGATGCTGGCCAAGACTGGTCCGGGTGGCCACACGCCTGCCTAGCCCGTCATACCGGTACTGTATGGTCCAGCCGTTGCCCTTGCTGTAGACCCGGACCAGGAGGCCCTTGGAGTTGTACTCGAAGATCTCAGTGCCCCGCTGCCGCAGGAAACCGTCCTCATCCATGCGGTACTGAATGTCCCCAAGCCGTGTGATCCGATCGCGAAGGTCATAGCGGAGCGGGAGCAGACGAGCGTAGTTACTCGGGTTCAGCAAGTGAAGGTTTCCATTGAGGTCATAGTTGTACCTCCACACTATCTTCTCGTTCAGGTACACGGTCTGGAGCTGTCCATCCACGTCATACTCATAGCCGTACTTGGTCGTGTTGGCAAAGGGCCCAATTTTAACCTCTCTCTTGGTTACCCGGCCCATATTGTCATACTGTATGGTTATCCAGTACATCAGAGAACGGAATATTTCATACTGGATCTCCTTGATCCGGCCATGGGCATCAAAGTGCTTGGTGTAGGTCATGACTGCAGTGGAGATGATCTGGTTGATATCGTAGTAGATGACACCAAACTTGCCAAACTGCTCGACCTTTCCGGAAATGTCATCAAACTGGTAGAGGTCGATAGGCAGCGGCGTCTCGTTGATGACACCTTGCATGCTGGTGACGCGGAAGCTGTTGTCGTATGTGTAGTCGAAGCGGGCATTCACCATGCCATCCTCACTGAAGCGGAAGATCTGCCGGTCGACCAGGGGCCCGATTTGCCGGTAGCGGATGGTACAGATGAATCCCTCGCTCTGCAGGTTCACCGTCTTCAGGACACCCGCTGTCTCGTCATAAGTAAAGCTAACGCGGGTGCTGTCATACAGAATCTCCGACAGCTTGTTCTGTCTCCGGTACTTGTATAGGATCCTACGGCCCGTGCCCAGGTGGGCCACCTGTAGCAGCTGGCCATCCTCACTGTAGTCCACCACCACGGATGCATTGCTCTCCGGGGGACTGTAGATGTTCCGGTAATAACCGATGGAGCGGATGGTCTGCATGGTGTGCCGGGCTACGCTGGGCATGGTGATGGCTGACAGGTGGTCCTGCAGGTCGTAGTCAAATATGTACTGACGCTGACTGTGAAGCAGCAGGACCATGGACTGGAGGGAGAGAAGGACGGTGGAGATTATGCCAGGAAAGGAGAATCTGACACCGGAACAGGCACCGATACTCAACATTGGCAACAAAATCCTTTTTTTAACTCAATTACCCTCAACCTGCACATGGCGCGTTTAATGTGCTCAGATGGATAATTCTAAGGCACTCGGCAATTATTAACTCGGACCTCATGGCGTGCCACTACTTATGGCGTAACGCGGGCGGAAATCACAGCCACTTAGCGGAACAGCGGGTTCCCATATTCTCAAAGACGAACTGGATATTATTATAAAATCAAAAGGCAAACGGTTTATTATTACAGAATGTCCCCCCCCCCCCCCCCGTTAAAAAAAAAGAAAGAATGGAGCTGAAACGCAGGAAGGTCAGGGAGTTATCTTTATCGCAGCAAGGAGACTCGTATTCTGACGGAGAAGCGGAATAAAACACCGGGAAATAGGCCTGAAGAGAACAGGGCCCGGTGGCATGCAGCAAGGAGACCCATCTAAACGGAGCTCCGTGCAAAGCTGTACAACACGGTTTGGGCTTTCAATCCATGTTTGTTATTTAAGAAGTGAAGGGGGGCAAGAGGACTTTTATTGGCCTCTCTAAGTGGGTGCCTGCCACACTGGGGAGTACCGTTCACCTTGTCAGGCCAACTGCGATGGATTTCACCCACCATTCCCAGATGCCCGTGTTGCAGATGTTGCCTTGTCGATATCCCTCTTCCTGGTCACGCTTCCCGCATCGGTGGCAGCCGATGGGCGGGAGGGGGAAATCTATGCATATTTAATACTTGTGTGGAGACATGCGCGCACACACAGGGACGCTATCGCTCACGTCGGGTGAGACGCTGCCCAGATCCTCTGTGGCACCTTTGGGTGAGCAGGAGGAAGGCCTGGAGTGTCAGACGTCTAACATGCCCTGTGCTGGGTTTGAAGCAGCCCCACTGGGAATGGCAGTCGGTCATTTTCCCCCCACCGGATGCTGGGAACAGGCCTCAGCTCTGACCCTCATAACACCACCACCCCCGGATTACGTTCCGCTTCCCTGCCCAGGCTGGGCTGATGGCTGGCCGATAATTCTGCTTTCATAATCCCTCAGATTCCTGTCAGTCATCTTGACGGTAAACCCAACCAAAGCCATGAGTTATTCTTCCGTGGACCCTCGAGGCTGACAGACTGCCTTGACAAGAACAGCCAAATGAAGCTGCTGCTGTTTACTATTGACTCTCGCAGTTTGTACAGTGCTTTCAAGGCAGCTCTGTGACAATAAAGCCATTTCTGTTCTTTTCATTATGTGGATTTTCACCCTCTTCAACAAAAGCTCCTTCCTTTGATCAAGGCAGGAAACAATCCCAGCCTTTGTGAGCTTTATATTTTGGTTTCTACACAATCTAATAGCCATAAAACATCTCCGATGTGCTTTCTAATAATGTTCTCCTGTTCTGCATTGTTTTCTCAGGCATCTTTCTCTTCCTAAGTGTTTCTCTTCTCTTAAGTATTTCATTTTGTCCTTAAAAAAAAAAAGACCAATTTTCAGCCCCCGCACGCTGCAGCGCTGGTATGCTCACAGCTCATGGAACCGTGAATAAATTTTCCTTTATGCCACGCTGTTCAATTACATGATACCTTTGCTGTTGTGTGTGTGTGTGTTTATGTAACACATCTGCTTCGTAAAATGTTTAAAAAATAAGTTTCAGATTTAAATGTAATCCGATAAACAGACCTATACAGCTAGTAAACAGCTACAATGAACTTAATCGCAGTCATGTGACATACATTAAGGGGTCAGGGGCTGAACACGTCCTAAGTGTTCCTCGCCTACGATGCAAGAGATAACATCTCACCTTCTCCAGGTAGGTGTAGCTCCAGGTCTTGCCGTCAGCGAAGGTGCGGGACACAATGCGCCCCTGGCCGTCGTACTCCACCCTCTCGGTGGTGGGACCCCGTTGGATGCTGGTGACCTGGCCCATGGACGAATAGTTGAGGCTCACCGACATCAGCTTGCTGCTGGGCACCCAGAGAGTCGGGTGGCCAGAGGAGTCATATACAATCTTCAGGAGGAACTTGCGGTGGTCGTCGTATATCTTCTCCGTCCGCATCAACCGGTCGTAGTCGACAGACAGGAGGTTCCTGCCGTTCACCTAATTTTTCAGATGGGGGCGGTGGGGAGTAAAAGTGAGAGAGATCCAGCTGAAGCCTTTGATTTGGTATCGATGACAGTCAGACATTTTGTGTGATGAAGCCTTTGATTTGGTGTTCGATGACAGTCAGACATTTTGTGTTACCCCGAAGCCCCGGCAACCATCCAAAGATGCCTTTCCAGCACCCAATCCAAGGCCCCCAGAGAAGCTCGAAAAGAATAAAACAAACAAAGGAGCACGAGAGCGGCTCGACGTGAGCCTCCCTTCAGTGGCAGCTATTCATTTGGAGATGACAGGCTTTAGAGGAGCGGATCCTTTCCTGACCTCAGCCCAATTTATTTCCCATAAATCAGAAGCGATGTCACTCTGCAGATGCAGAGGGAGTACGCCACCGGCCCGGCCTCGCAGCCACCGCGGAAAGAGCACCACAAGGCAGCAGTAATGGCCTCATGTTTCTTTAAAGGAGCTGCCGGCCTCTAAGACACTTCAGCATAATGACTCGGATGAAGCGGCTGATTCAGATTCATCTTCTCCCAGGTGAGAGTGAGTGCTTTTTAAATTCCGAGCAATCATCGCGGCCTAATATTAGGCATGCTAAATGCAAATTCATTACAATCCATCCGGCACTGGGGGCAGGCTGCGGGGCTGAGCACCTGCGGGGGGGTGGGGGGGGTCGTATTTAGCATAAACACGGCAAATTGGAAACAAACCCAGCCCGTGCCCCTTGGCGATGCTGAACCGGTCGGTGTCAGGGTCCTTGACGCGGCTTTCCAATTTATGGGAGACGCCGATGGCGACGCGGAGTGCGACTGAGGAACAGAGCGCTAACAACGCGGCACTGCTAGGCTGGGCTCAGCCGGGGTTCAAGCACATCTAAAGAGGCGAAGAACGCTACCGTTACAGCCGCGCCTACATCCCGGGGTCACACATCCATATTTTCGGTCTAATTGGGGGGCCTTAATTGCCGCTAGCTGTCAGAGAGTGGCCTGCCTTTCCCTGCGTACGGAATAACAATCGCTGGGGCGATGCGGCTCCCGCTTGTTTGTGTCTGACAGTTTACTGACCGTCCATAATGAACTCTACCTATCAACCTGTGGACTAACTAAAGCGGCGCTAAAAGCGGCTCGACGCCCTGGTGGGCTAGAATTGCGGCTCACCCTCAGCTTACGGCCGAAGACTGTCACCCGGCCCCGAGCCTGCTCCTTCCGGAACCGCCACTCCACCAGGTTCTGCCCGCTTTCCCCGGGCAGAGACATGTTCCGGCGGGCCACCGTGGGACTGGCCGTGCCGGCCAGGATGTGCGGCTCCGTCTGGTAGTGCGTGTCCATCCCGTTGGCGTAGATCACCCTCAGCGAGTTGTCGTAACCCACCTGGTAGCTGTTCCTAAGCTGGTCTGCGGGGGGGTACACACAGGAGAGGAGGAGTTAACAGCAGGTACGCATTCACTCCTCTTTTACCACAGAGGTTTTCTTTGTGCGAAACAGATGAGGAGAGATTTCCTGGCAGCCTTGCTAAAGGGCAAGGTGGAAGCGCAGAGAGCTCCCGGGCACGGAGCCAAGGTCGGCGTCTTTCTCATGCTCATGACAGGAGTCGCAAAACATGCACAGGGTAACAAAAGCTTACAGAGCTTTTTCTTCCCGTCGTCAAACCCGCCTTTGATGGGCGCTTCGCCTGGCAGCCCGAATTCGCAGCGGCGATGTCGACACCTGAGGTGGCTTACAGCTAATCGGTGTTCCTCCCTCGCCTTCCCCAGTCCCCAGCCACCTGCCTGATAGCTCCTCGCACCGCTTTTGTCGCCCGTTATGAACTGCCAGCCTGTCCGATTGTTTGGGGGGGGGGGGGGGGGTGGGGTTTAATTACCACCAAATTTCTGGTGCCCGGTTCTGGAAGGCCGGAAGATGCTTCCTATTGTCTGAGGCCATGTTGTGGAGCAAGGAATGAAATTGAGTTCACTGGCTGGGTTGGGGTGGGGGTGGCCAGGGGGGTAAGGTCAAAGTCACTGCTGCCGACTTTATTGAAACAGAAATGACTTTGACTTTGCTGAACGACGTGGGCATCAGTGAGGGAGGAACCAGGCACCCCAAATGTGCTCTGAGTGGACCTGCACCGGAGAGAATTTGGCTGCTGGCTGGAGTATGAATGGCTGTGAGCTGTTTCTCTAGCCCCCTGTACATGCAATTTCAGGCATTTCTGCTTGACTGAACAAGCAAACGGCCCCACCTTGAACCAGAGTATAGAAGGACTCGATGGAGGAAAGATTAGTTGTGATGCTGACGTCGTCGTCCCTGCCGGACGTTTCGATGTCCACCGTGACTGCCTTCTTCATCTCACTGTGGAGGCTGGTGACCACGCCGGTGGGGAAGGTGACGTTGGTTAGCCGGCCTTCTCCGTCATAGCTGGGGGACAGAAGTCACCGTTCATGGATATCAGAGCGACCAAAGGCCACAGCAGCCCAGGGATAGACAACCGAAAGATGAAGGGGATAAAGTGAGGAAAAAAAAAAACACAAAAAAGCTAGATCTCAGTGGTGGTTCTGTTGGATACCAACTCAGTTTTGGAGATAAGAAACACTGAACAGAAATGGGCCCTGGATCTGACTCCATCTTATCAACTGCTGCTCTCACTCCTCTACTCAGAGGACGGACAACTTAGTGCTTTTGGCCCAGGGACGCTTCTTTGCGGCAAGCGCTCTGCCGTGGAACACGAGCCGCTTAATGCATGCAATACAACTTTATTTAACATCTTAGTACATGACAGCAAATGTGATGTTTTGGGATTTAGCCTCGTAATCTTTCTCACAGTCACAGGTTTACAATGGCTGCCATCAAGAAATTTGCATCTGCACAGACATAAAGCTGACGTTTATATGTAGGTCTCTATAAGTTGGTCAGGGTGCCTCCACTGAGCAACAGCACTGTGGGGCCACGTTCTACCCCTGAGCCCCTTTCAGCAGCTTGGCTGTCCACCCCCCAGCGCTGTCCCCGGAGATTCATGACAGTTCCTCTCTCTATCTGCTCTCTCCTCCCAATCCAGGACAGCCAGGGGGTCTCACTAACAGCCTCTCCTGCCTGGAGCATCACCACACCAGGCCCCTCACCTCCAGCAGCACTGGGAGGCAGCCTAACCTGGAGTGGGGCCCAGTCAGACCCCCTTTCTGGATGAGTTCCCCTATTGTTTCGAAAATTGCCACTACACGTGCGAAAAGAGCCATTCCAAGAAACATGGCAGCAAGTCTGTAAGAAGCCCCCCCACCCCACCCCCCAAACTCACTCGTAGAAGGTGGTCCAGCCGATCTCAATGCTCTTGGTGGCCAGCAGGCCGCTGTTGCCGTGGTAGGTGAACAGCACCAGCTCTTGTCCCTGGGCAGTGAGGGTCTTTAGCCCGCCGTTTGTCCCGATGGTGAGCCAGATCACCTGGTTGTCCGGGGAGACGATCCGCACGGGCATACGGTTGGGGTCCCGGCGGATACGCAGAGTGTTGCCGCTGCTGTCCGTCACCGCGGTGATGTCGTTCTCGTTGCTGTAGCTGAAGTTGTACTTATAGTCGCCGGTGACCAGGCTGGTGGTGTACTGATGGGTGCCGTTGACGTCGAAGATGTAGAGCTCCTGGGAGGCGGGAGAGGCCACTTCGTAGAAGTTCATGGAGTTGAGCTGCGGCCGGTTCCTGTAGATGGCGCGGATGCGGGTGTTGCACAGGTCGGCCACATAGAGCGTGCCATCCGGGGACACCACCAGTGAGGACGGCGAGTTGAGCTTGGCGTCTTTGGCGTAGCCGTCTCCACTCTGGTAGCAGTCACAGTTGGCGTCGTTCTTGCAGTCGCACTCGGATGGGGCGCCCGCCAGATGTGAGATCTCGCCATCGGTGGACACCTGGCGGATGCGGTTGATCTTCTTCTCGTCCGTCTCAGCGATGTAGAGCACACCGCTGTAGGAGACGGCGATGGCGCAGGCGGACTCCAGCGTGGCCTGCACGGCCCGCTTGCCCATGGAGTACTCCACACCGGGCACCTGGCAGTGCATCGGCCGGCCGGCCACGATGTGTACCTGCCGGTTCTCCGTGATCTGCAACACCACGTTGTTGTCCAGCACATAGATGGAGTTGTCCATGGGGTTGATGGCCAGGTCCGTGGGCCACTCCAAACGCACCTGCGACACAAGCATGGTGAGCACTTGCCGTCGGAAGCCCCCTTATCCCCTCCCCCACCCCACGCGGCTGCCTGACACTGATGAAGAGGGATGCTTCCCCATGATGGTGGAATACGCTACACCCTGATTCGATTTGCCTGCCTTCATGCCATTCATCTCCTGACCGGGTCCTCGTCTCTGGCTCTACATTAAAACCACAACCAAAATAAATGTGAAAGCAGCCATAAGAATCCTGAGGTGCTTTGGACTAACGGAGACCTCCTATATTTTGTCTGCCACATCCGTTACATCGCTGCCTTCACATATCAGCCTCGTAAATCTTATCTCTGTGCAGTGGGGGCTAATTACCTCCCCGGTGATTAGGCACAGTGGCTTGTTTTAAGCAACGGCCCAAAGGTTCTAAAAGGGTCACAGTTTGTGAGACGATGCACTAACCGGCGAGAAAAAGCCCGATTAGTCGGCAAAGTCAGCATGTGATTTCAAAACTACACAGTATGTTGTGATGTTAAAACGCCAGGGAGCTAAGTTGCATGCCTGGTGCCTCACAGCCCGGGAAAGAGGCCCTTTTCGGGATTTCTGCTGTGTAATGTCCCTCAAAGTGGTGGCAGAAAACCTGAGCAGAGGTCACTGTGCCTTACGAGGCGTCTGGCTCTGAAAAGGGGGCGTGTGTCTGAGTGGGTGTGCAAAGACTGAGCCAGAGCAGCATCCTCATGACGGTCTGAGGTGACATGGCAGGTTGGTCTGCATCGCAGCAGAGAGGCAGCAGAGGCGGCTGGGCGGGGAGGAGGCCACGCATCATCGCTTAAACCCCAGTAAGGGAGCACACTGTGGCCTGACTGCCAACGTGCTGCAGGACGACAGCCGAGGGGCTGAGCGAGGCGTGCGGTGGCTGGCTGCCTTCCGCAAGGCACAGGCACGCTACATTTAAGGCACAGGACACCATTTTTTACAGTCGATTTGCGTTGATTGTTTTCCTTCGCTTATGGCCCGGTGTTACACGGAGCCGTATTTGTGCCGGAGCGGGGTGAGGTCAGAGACGCGCGGTTCATCTGTCATCCTGAGTGATTAATGGGTCACATCACTATTCACCAGCGGTGCCTGACAGGGTTTGTTGCTGCAAAGGAGCTGCCACCAGGGGGAGCTGTCACTCTTTCAGGTACTTCTGTCTTAAACTGACGCTGTGGATACAAAAAAAATACCTAGAAAACAGACAAAGGACTACGAGTCCCGAGGCTCACCTGACGGATGTGCATGCTGGTGTCACAGGTCAAAGGTCGGGCAGAGGTTAGGTCATTGGATCCCAGCAGGGTGGAGATGATGCCATTTTGGTCCACCCTTCTGATCATCGTCCCGTCGACAAAGTATATAATTCCATTTTTGTCCACGGCGATACCTGGGGGTGGGGGTTGGGACCATCAGGGCTGGGTTTGAACCCACACCGCGCTGGCTTCTGAGAAGAAATGCTTTCAGAATCGACATCTGGGTCCCTGGTGCTGAAGGATCCCGTGGGTAGGCATGCGCAAGAAACTGCGATCGCTTTCAGACCATCTCCTAACCCGAGGTGTTAAAGAAGCGTGATAAGGTTTACACTTAAAAGGATCCTATTCCAGAAGTAATTAAAGGGCAGGGGGACCCTTCCATATACTCACGGCAGCTTTCGCTGTTTTACATATGACAGAGAGGCGAGCGGCAGGTTTCCATGGATACAGGCCCAGGTAAAATGCCAAACCATGGCTGACTTTGGGGCCGAACGCTTCCGAGAGCCAGGGAGGGGGCTGCTGGCTGGCGCTCTGGGAAGGACGACCCACAGCCCGCGGTGACGGGCCTGTTTACGCGGCGCTGGGCTCGACGACCCGCAGAGAGGCTCCGCCTCCCTCAGGCTCAGGTTAAACTGGAAACAGGCAGATTGGCAGGGCGGCCCCCTGACCCGCCGGAGGCTGCAGAGGGGCTCGCGTGAGTTACGGTCTCCGCTGAAGCGCGCGCGTGTGGCTAATGGGCGGCTGGACCAGCGCAGAGGGATAATGATGAATTCTAGAGGGCTGGCTTTTCGACAGTTTCTGGAAAAACGAACGGATAAAAAGTGTCATTCTCGAGCCCACAGTCCACTGGCCATCTGGGGGGGGGGGGGGGGGTCCCAGCCATCTGGTGCTGACATGTAGTCCGCCCCCTCCCTCCCTCCCCCACAGTCCCTCTCTCTGCTCGCCACAGCGACTCTCTCCATGTCGATCCAACTCCCAGAAAGTGCCGTTTCAGAGAGCAGGAAGTGACCTCTTTTTTTTAGGGAATCGGAAGTTCCCGCGGCCCAAATGGACACGGGGCCAGTGCTGCCCGCCCATTCACCCTGTTCCCGAACCCTCCCCATCCCTCCCCCTGGGCTCAGCGAGGTGTATCACAGACATGCCGCAGGGTCTGACCGGGCCTGTGTCTACTGTTTCTGAGGTGGTCTTCTGGTTTTCCACTGTTCCAGATGCCGATTCTGTGGTTCCAGGATATTAGCTCCAACTGCTCAAACTCTGCATGACGTCCGATGTGCACGGAAACAGCCACCCTCTGCTGAGCACATTAATTATGGGTTGTTGCCTTAGACTCCAAAGGTCAAACCCCACGTTACGCGGTCAGAGGTGACTGAAGGGGACAATGTTTGCCAGACACTAAATCTTGGGACGCTACCGCGCGGTAGGAACCAGGGGGTGTGACCCCCGGATATTTAATTTGGCTTCATTCATCCCCCCCAATAAACAGACCTTTATATCTAAATGATCAAGTTAGTCCCCCCAATATGAAACTGCCATTTGTTTGATGCTTTCAAACATTTTGAAATGGGTTCGTTTCTTTTTTGGGGGGGTGGTGGGGTGGAGAAGCAGAGGCACATAACATATATATTGTGTACATATATAGTGTCTGTATATACTTTATTATCCGATTCAATTGTATGCCTCAGAATCTTTTTAATTGTAAAAATAGTGTGCATCTGCTGGCAAGTTTCAAACTAAATCTCATTGTACTTACAAGGACAATAAAGCATATCTATCTATCTATCTATCTATCTATCTATCTATCCATCCATCCATCCATCCATCCATCCATCCATCCGTCTGTCTGTCTGTCTGTCTACCTATCTATTGAGGTGACGCTGTGGTGTGGTGTGTGAAATTACAGGCACTGAACGGACAGCCCTGGGGTCCTACCTTTGGGCCCCATGAGCAGGGCTTCAGTGGCCTTGCCGCCGTCTCCGCAGCGAGCCTCGTCGAAGGGTAGGCAGTGCTCGCCCATGCCTGCCACCACCTCGCTGTTCTGCAGCAGGTCCTTCACGCCCATCAGCAGCTTGGGCCGGTATATCCGCCGCGAGTTGGTGTCAGAGACGTACAGCTGGCCCGTCACGGGGTCTGTGGCCAGGTAGTACCTGTGGGCAGGGTTGTTGCTGGGGGTTGGGGGGGGGGGGGGGGAACCGCCAGTGT
>JAODJU010000050.1:11070122-11081482 GCA_026776725.1 Gnathonemus echidnorhynchus | reverse complement strand
TGGGAGGGCCGGCGGGGGGGGGAGGGCCGGCAGGCGGGTCCACGGCTCACATCTGCATCCGCCCACCAGGTACAGAAGATTCTGAATATTTATGAGCAGCGACTGTGGGGGCTGTGAAATCCTGACAGGCCGCCCCAGGTAGTAAAATCCCGAGACGCAGCAGCCTGCCGACGTACCGCAGGACGGCAGCGACACCTCGAAATAAACGTGAAGACGGTGCATTCCAGGCCGCGCTTCTGTGACACGAACCCGACCCAAACGCAGTGGTGGTTAGGCTGCCGTACAGCAAGCCCACATTACAGAGACGACCAAACTGCTGTCACCTGGGAATTATACAAACATTTCATGCACAAAAAGGAAATCAAACACGAACGGATTACTTTAGCTTTACAGGAAAGCAGCAGGAATATTTTTGTAATTCTGACAGGAGCACGGTGTTCATGATGCCGATGGTACTGGTTTGGCTGGTGGGGGCCACGTAACACTGAAACCACTTCCCACATGCTTGAGATTAATTACTGAAATATGAATGGGTACTTCAGAAGTGCCTGTTCATGCGTTGACCTGAAGGGGGCACCATTCACAGGGGAATCTATCAGGGAATTTACTGTTGAACTTCCCAAATCCTGGGGTTTGTGTGCTCTAATCTATGCAATTCTCACCTGCGTCTCCGGGAGGAAGGGGTTGTCCTCGGGAGAGGACCTGTGGAAGGTGGAGAGAGGCGAGGCCACGACGAGGGGGCTGGGCGTGACGAAGCCACTCAGGTCGCAGCTGGGGATGTCGTTCTCCTCACGCTTCATCACCAGGGTGTCCATGACATGGAAGACACCCCAAGGGATCCACACGGTGCGCCTCTGTGGCAGGAATGGGGCGCGCTCGAAGCTCAGCGTCAGCGAGGCGCCGCCGTTGGCCAGCAGGTCGAACCTGCCGGGGTGTAAACACTCGGTCTGTGAGATCGATGACGCGCAGACAGGAATCCTGCGAGATGTCCTGAGAGGCGTTCTGTTTAGTGTGATTCTGTTTGTTTTCCTGTCCAGCCAGAAGCACACATCTGTAATTCTCAGGCTCTGAGAGCGAGCCAGCTGCCCCCCCCCCCCCCGCCCGCCCCACGCTGGACACAGGATGCGGCTTGGGGACGGTTATCCGGACACATTCCCTACATCTTCCATCAAAGAAAGCCTTTGGGGATGGAACATCTGGACGGCTCGGCGTAAGCTCGGACATGACACGCCACTGTACCTGCAAGCTCGCGCCGGACTGGATGCCAGTCCATCTCGCCATCTGCTTAGCCTCCGCTGCGGCACACCTGCGCCAAGGCAATTAGGCACCAGTCGCCAGGCAATGGGCCTCAGCGCGTCCGGAGCACAGGTCAGCACGCACCCCACGCACCCTTGTTTACCTTCTCCACACTCCCACCCATCACTGCAGGAGCGCCGGCAGCTCCGCTTACACTCTGCAGGAATGTTCTGGAGCCCTGTGGTCCAAATGAGGCTCTGTGCGAAACCACAGCGCAGCTTCCGCAACAAGAACCAAGCGCCTCATCTGCTGATTGATGTCGTCCTTGTAAATTCAATGAATTTTTAAACGGGTCATTTTAAGCCTGCATTTCTCTCGGCCCAAATGCGACGGTTGCGGGGGGGGGGGGAGGGGCGTGGCGGCGGTGGCGGCACCGTGTCCGTGCATTAAGCACGCTGATAATGAAGGAATCGGGTTACCCCATTTTGGGAGCACTTGCAACTGGGCCGCGGGATACACGTCCACCATCGCAGTGGTGACACCCGCGTTTCGGGATGCCATGTGGGCAGGGACAGCCGCCTGGCGTCATGGAGACCGTGGGGAAGAGGGGGTGGATGCCAGATTCAGCCTAAAGGCGGCAGATACGGTAGGGCATGGAAGAGGTGGGGCCAATAGTGTTTGTCCGGTGAGGTCAGTATTAGCAGAGTGTGGGATTACCATGGATCGGGTACGGAGCCACAGGCGTGTATGTGTGTGTGTGTATGTGCGGTGGGGGGTACATACATGCCGTCCTGTCGCGTGATACTGTATCCGTGCTCTGGGTAATGCAGGAAGGAGACATTGACTCCGATGAGTGGAGTCCCATCTGCTGTCAGCACCTGACCTCGGATGATGGACACCAGGCTGAGGGAGGGGCAGAGACATTGAACCCACCCCAACTGTCAGTATCCACTCCCTATAGGTCAGCAGGGATATTACACACACACGCTTTAGCGGAAACACTTCCAGCGCATATGGGAATCATGCGGACTCACGCACAGGCATGCAGACACAGCCACCGGCACACACAAGGACAAATTCTTTTGGCTACCCCGGTGCTCCGAGCCCCCATCTTTAAACCACACACGGTGGACCGAGAACGACGGCACTCTCAGATGACATCGGCCACCGGCTCCCTGCTGACTTGCGATTGATCCTTGGCTGGGGAGATACTGTAACATACATCAGTCCTCGGCTTCGCCGGAAGCACGTGCTTCGACTCGCCCACTGACACCCAAAGGGAGACTCCACCTGCTAACAAACTGACCGTAAAGCAGGGAGCAAAGCGATCGACGGCTGTATTTCGGACAGTCGCCTTCCCGAGCCCTGCCACAGACTGCCTGTACCATTTCAGCTTGACATCCGTCACCGTCAGCAGACCGGAGGCTCTGTATGGACACTCTCAGCCACCGTAGCATGTGACCCAGCCTGGCCTTAATGGACCCTCAGCGTGTTACCATCACTGTGCCCCCCAATCCTCTGTGGATTGTGCTTTCAGGGCCTCAGAGAAACTCACAGCCGTGATCTGCTGATCCCCGCGTACAGCCAGAAAAAAACGAAAACATGCCGCTAACAAAATAAATTTGCGCTTTGAAAGGACAGCCGTTTGTTGTCGGCCTAGCCTGCGGGCGATGGCGCTCCGGAGGAAGATGTAAAGGCACACGCTGTGCTGGCTGGCCCGTCTACGCCCACCACGAGAGGAATAAAAACAAGAACCGCCGATGAATCAAGAGGCGCTGGAGAGAGAGGAGAAGAAAAACTCCAGCAGAGGTGTGCAGCCATTTACAGCTCCTGAGAGAGACAGCGGTGTGAGGCGCCGCACCACTGCACGTCGCATACAGCTGGGGGGGGGAGGTGTTGGTTGGGGGTCACACAGCACCCCAGGCTGAACAGACAGGTTGCCATTTCAGGAAGGAGCATTGTTCATCCATTCAGAAGAAGAAATTCTTGTCCAAAGAACAGCTCCTTCATGTGATTGACGTATATTTTGCTCTGAAGGACCATACATGTAATTTCTTCAGGTTTGTCTTGGTGGCACCAGAATAAACAGGGTGTGCACCTTAAAACTCATTTAGGCCCCCTAAATAAATGGATTCCAGGCTGTTCAACATGTTTCTGCATGAATTTATACATCAGGACAGACAGAAAGCGTCCCGTTGCAATGTTGATCCAGGATAGGATAGACTGAGAGTGTCCTGTAGTCATGCTGATCCAGGAGAGGACAGAGGCCCTGTTCAGAGACCTTTTCAGGACCACAGGGCCCAGCGGTGCCTTGTGTCTCAGGATGCATGGCCCAGTTTTATATGAATGTTTCAGCCCCGCGGTCTCCTGCTCTGGCGTGACAGGGGTGTCTCTGCCCCACAGCCGCTGGTCTCCATCTTAACATGGCTACTTGGGGCAAGCGGACGCTCCCAAAAGACATCGTTTGCAGGCCTCAAACCTCAGGAACGGGGGGTTTAACAGTGCAAAGAGGCGAGTGGCCTTTACAGTGGAGGTTGATACTTAGCAGCAGTTTACGGCATGTTGTTCGGTGGGCTGGGGGGGGGCTGGGCGGGGCACATGTGTCCCCTCCTGGCTTCTGCTATCTCCCTGACAGCCTTCGCACATTGCATAACACGTATGTGGCCATCTCTCATGTTTCTGATGTGAAACGTTTTCATGCACTTAGGCCAAGGTGTTAATTACACACTCATTACTGCTTCTGTTTGAAGATAAGCAGAATCATGCTCCTCAAGAAACGAGGCAGTGGTGGGGTGTGTGGGGGGGCTTGGATACAGCTGGCCTTTGGCGCTGCTGCAAAAGCTTTTTAAGTTGGGGGAAGATTTTACAACTGCTCTGTGAATCTGCTCACTGAGCGTAGCGTTGGAGGTTGGTGCTGATTAGGGAGACAAGTGCCTAAACAAATAGCGAAAAGAGCCGGCTGGTGAACACTGGCGCGCTGGCACTGCCGCTGCGTCGATACACCATCACACGGAATGATTATGTCCATTTTTCCACTGGGTGAAACCTAGCTCCCAAGGCAGCCACAGAAAAGAACACAAGCAGCAGACAGCAATGAGGTCAGCCTGCAAACAGCTAACAAAAACAAAAATCAAACAGACGAGTCCGCAAACAGCTAACAAAAACAAAAACCTAACGGACGTGAGTCCACAAACAGCTAACAAAAACAAGAGGGGCCAGCTGGTGAGCACTGAGCGAAAACCAAAGCGAAACAGACGTCTGCAAGAAAACAAAACAAAGATGAGATTGTGAACAGCTAGAAAAACAAGACGAAGATGAGTTTGGCTAACGGACTGACGAAAACAAGACGACCCTAATACAAAGCACGGTGGAGATGAGCCTGCGAAGTTTTAACGAAATGCACTGCAGTAACAAGGTAAGACGCGGGTGTAGTCGCACTGGCACTTTCTGACCTTGTCGGTGGAACATTACACTGCATAACGACCAGAAAAAGCCTGCCACATTTCCCCAGTGTCTACAATACTATTAGATGACCACTTTTCCCAAGTCCCACTCTCAAAAATAGCGAGAGAATGACCTCTGATTGGATTACAGGAAGGACGTGACTAGGGTGCTCACACACTCCTACACTTACCATTTCATCACAGAACCGCACCGCATTGTCCGCAAACTTAATAATTCTGGCTTTCGCGACATTGTCGATCATGCTATAGTACCCTAGCGCACAGCGGCCCCTATAAAACATCAAGTTCTCTGAGACACAGAGAACAAGACTGAACGGAAATGTACCAGTGTCCAGTGAAATACACCAAAGAAAGTGTTTCTTATTGCAGTGGTTCCCAACCAGGTCCTCAAGGACTCTAAGATGGTTCATGTTTTTGTGGAGCTGGGAGGGAGCAAAAACGTGGACCGTCTGTGGGTCCCCGGGGACCAGGTTGGGAAACACAGTCCTATTGACTTCACTGGATTTTACAGAAACGATTTGGATTTAAAACCACATGGTTAGGAATAGACCACAGAACTGTAACCTGAAAGCTCACAATTCAAGTCCTGGGATTGTCCCTCTGTCATACCCTTAAGTACATAAATTTATGGTGTGCAAAGAGGTACAACAGCATGTTAGCCATGCATAATCAGGCGGGAGGTGTAGTCTGTACCTTTGGTTGAAGGGGTTCTCTCCGGGGATCACATGACTGCCGTCAGGCCCCAGTAGGAAGCTGACACGTTGGTAGAAGGAGCGGGCGGCCTGGGGAGTCAGCGAGGGCTGGGCCTGGGCGAGCAGCTCAGCGGGTTCAGGAGACCCCTGACAGTAGGTCTGGCTGCGACATGAGCTCTGCAGACAACAGTCAGGATCCATGCAGTCCACCAGGCCATCTGCAATAGTGAGGACACCTGCTGGTGAGGACGCGCCCTTGCACCTGGCCTGAAACCTTCTCAGATAGCTGTCAGTCAGATTACTGCCGGAGCTTGAATGGGCAGCGGGATAAAGAACATCAGGTTTGTTTCAGAGCAGCTGACTTCCAGCATGGAGATGCCCGATGTTCAGCCTGCGAGGCAGGCTGGTCCGCCTCAGCGTCCGATGAGGCTACCTTCACTGCCTCCAGTAGTGCCATCTAAAAACATCTAAGCGCCCATTGTGAAAAGATTTTTTCGGTCACTTAAATGAAATGTAGGCCCGTTAAAAAAAAAAACTCAGAACAGATTACAAAATCATTTATTTATGATGCTGTTCACTGGGAAAAAAGTGCTAATGTAGCGAATGTTTCGACCACCTACAGATTTTCATCACCGGAGAAATTTTTGTGGTAGTATCATTTTGCTCCCCCCCCAGTAAAAATCCATTGGATACCTCGTAAAATGGAGCCTTTCGTCTTGGTTAGTTTATAAGAACCCAGTGCTTGTCTGGGAGGGAGGTTTATAAAGCGGCATGCGAATGACACCCCATCCGCGGGACACAGGGTTTTTACAGGGCCACTCCATTTGCATCGAGGAGGACTGCAAATCTAATTTTCACTGCTTGTGAAGGGGGAGGGGGCCGAATCCGTAGGCCTTTACATAAACTTGGTTGAAACATCTCCGTAACACAGGAAGACTGGGAGTAGATTTCTGGGTACGTCTCTGGTAGGACTGAGCAGCTTGCGAAGCATGGCTGCTCTCACACGAGCGCTGCTTGCCTGGGTGTGCCTCACGTTTGCGTGCGGGGAGTGCAATCCCAGCATCCTTCAGGAAAATGTACGGCGGGGCCCTCCGCAGCCAAAAAAGATACCAGAGCTGACATCTCCTTCAGAGCAGAACGCTGCTTCAGAAATACCCCCTCCCCCCGCTTTCTGCCCCCAACATCCATCATGCCACTGAGCACCAGTGCCGCCAGACAAGCGAGAACTGGAGTGTAATGTGGAAGGACAGGGCGTGAGTGCGTTTGTGCTGGGGGGGGGGGGGGTCGCTACCACAAAAGGGTCCGAATTGGTGGAAGACAGGGAAAACTCAACACCACAGGATGCAATATGAGAGTGGTGGTTTTTTTCATTATTTTGGGGTGGAAAG
The DNA here is from genome assembly GCA_026776725.1 of Gnathonemus echidnorhynchus. Taxonomy (NCBI): domain Eukaryota; kingdom Metazoa; phylum Chordata; class Actinopteri; order Osteoglossiformes; family Mormyridae; genus Gnathonemus; species Gnathonemus echidnorhynchus. The sequence goes on along the minus strand of JAODJU010000050.1, from coordinate 11,074,702 downwards.
GATTCATGCAGGCTTTAGCAGGGGTGTCCCAGCCTACCCTGACCCTGCTAGAGCTTAGAGATCAGACCATGACTTAAGATTCTTCCGTGGGCTACCACTCTCTAAAGGGCTAACAATGTTCCGTGGGCTAACTCTGTCCTACGGGCTACCACTCTCCCATGGGCTAACACTGTTCAAACATTCAATAGCATAGTGGAACCAACCTGCACTTCAGCCCTGCCCCCCAGAGGAACACTCCCTCCATCTCACCTCCCTCATTGTCCTTGCCGTCCGTACAGAGGGTCTCCATGGCGACATCGCACCCTGCCCCCCGCCACCCAGACTGGCAGAGGCAGTGCCAGCCATTCTGGTCCAAGGTGCACCTCCCATTGTTGTTGCACAAACCGGGGCAGCCCTCTGTCGAGACAAAGAAGTCAGTCAAATGTGGGAACCAATAAGAAAGAGGCAGAGCAAAAGGGGAGGGGTTTCAAAGAATACCATTCTCATTCAAATGAAACAACCAAACGAAAACCAAAAGCATATATCAAAAATAACAGTGTTTGGTGAACATATATTGACAGAACAACTGACAGGCCTTGAGAAATGCACGGATACTGCAAGTTCACATGAATGTGGACCACTTTCAACAAGCCTGTTTTTATTTCTAACTGAAATAATTTCCCTCACTGTCACCATGGACAAATTTAAAATAAGCAGGCAAGTCTCGTTCCTTTCCAGAACTTTCCAGTTCTTCGGCTGGGTCAGACTGTTGACAGGCCTCATTGAGTCATACCGAGGGAGACACGTGAGCATTCAGGTCCAGATGATTAAATAAATAAGGAGAAAAGGCCCCTTTCTGGGCTCAAAGCAGCCACACATCCATGTGGAGTAGCAGCACATTTCAGATACAAGCACAAAGTATAGGATGGGTTTCTGCTCGCCTCCAGCTCTATACTTTATGCAGAAAAGAGAGACATTCCTCTTTACAACATAAGCCAAGCCCAAGAAATAACTACAGCAGCCCAACATCTAGCCTAACATACATCAGGATTCAGACCGCAAGTGCATGGGCCAAGACCAACAGGATTCCCAAAGACCAAACGAAAGCAAATTAAATGAAATCAAAACAAAAAGCAAGAAAGAAAGAAACAGAGCCGTGTGTCTGATTAATTCGGACGGACAAGAATGAGGTACCAGGAAAGAATCACAACAAAACATTGAGAGACTGAACAGACACGTTCACGCCGTGCTTCAAGACAGAGAGCGGAGAGAGCGGCTGCTACTCTCCCTGGGGCCCGGGCGCCATTACCTTTATATCCTATCCTCTCTGCGATTACGGCCCCGGAGGAGGGAGATTTGGGAAAGAAAATTAAAATGCTCAGAACTCATCTTTGTGAAGGACGCGGCAGAGCGAGCGACAAACACGGAGGGCAGGAGTGGGGAGGGAATGAGGCGCGGGAAACGGTGTCGAACGAAACGCCGGTAAAGCGAGATTCTTTAAATGACTGCAGACGTAGATCCCATTTCTGCCTGGGCTAGTGCAGACGATGCATCTGGGCAATGAGATAATGCTGTGATATCACTTACAATACAACACAGGACTCTAATGTATGTTCTAATTTAGCAGGCATATTAAAAAGTATCAGTAAGGAATGACATGCAGTTTTAAAAAGGGTGATTGAAATATACTACTTAATTAAAAAGATTAACTGTGTTAATAATTGCTTTTTAAATCTAATTCAGAGAATTAAAGACAGTATAAAGAGACATTAATTGGGAGAAAAACACTGAATATATCATAACCACAGTACTGTCCAGCTGAGAAACATTAATATTCAATTTATGTGCTGGATTTACATACACACTGGAGAAAAATCTAGAGTCACATGTTAAGAACACTGCATGCTGGGAAATTATACTTGCTATCAATCATTTGAAAAGTTCACAGTCCTGCAGCCTTACAGGGGTTTGTGGATCCTCCTGTTTTGCACGCTGACTTGTGCCCCTCCTCCCCCTATATTATGTACTATGGAGTTTGTCTCTTTCTGTGTGCAAGCTTCAAGATCAGACAGGTGAGCAATGCTGTCAGAGAGGTTAAGCAGTGAGATGGCTTTCTGGGTCTGACAGATGGGCAGCAAAGGAAAGGGAGGTGGGGGGGGACTGTCTGGAGGGGAGGGGTGGTGCAAGGATGAAGTGAGGCACAGCACGAATAAAGTACGGAAGCACAGTACCTGGTACTATCCTCTCCAGGTTTTGATCTTGAGAGAATGAGAAGGGGAAAAGAAGAGAGAGAGAGGGAGAGAGAGAGAAAGAGAGAGAAGCAGAAGTTTCAGAGCAGGGAACAGAAATTCGCTGACATGACAGACAAACGCGAGAGAGGCAGCCTGTGCAGCGAGGGACCTGGCGACACCGTCATGATGGAAATGACACTGGCACTTTCATTTTACTGGGCCCTTCTGCCGCTGTTGACCCAAGTGCAGCGGACCGCTGTCCTCCAGGATGTCCCCCACGGACACCTCGTAGAGTGCTGGGGCCTGTCCTCTTCAAACTAAAAGGCCCAATGAGACGGCCTCTCTCCCTCTCTGTTGGTAATGCTGTTATCTGGCAGTCAGCTGCCTTGTATTCACTTAAGCGGGGCCTGTGGAAGTCTGTCATATCCAATCTAACGCCTGCGATCTGCGCCGTGACTCTGTAATCTGGGCCGAGATCAGCACGGCACAGCGGAATCGGGGCTGTCAGCCCTGTAACCTTAAAGAGCGTAAGCCTGGCCTGCTCACAGAAGCGTTCTCATTGGATGACTTCAGCATGCAGGCAAAAATAAGATTTAACGGCACTGATGGTAAAGCGACCACTCTAAGGCCACATCGGTATGTGTGTATAGCTCAATAGATTAGTCAGCCTCTAACGGAAGTACCCGGAACGTATCAGTTTGTGTCTGACACCAAACAAATGGCTTCAGCTCCCGGCAGCATGCCCCCCCCCTCCCCGAGCGTTAAATATGGTGCACAGACACAATACGACCCGCCTCTTAATCAGGTGAAGAAGCTGCCCCCATTTACAGGTAGAGGAGCACAGGTGAAGCACAGCTTCATGCACAGCGGTACCTGGCTCTGTCTGCCGACTAAATGACATTACTCTTTGACCAGTTATACTCGACACTCAAACAGCCTCCCTCTGCGGAGACGCCCTGGGCCCCAGATTCATTTTATCTTAATTACCAGCTAGACCACCAGGCCTTCACTGCTCCTCACCTGCACACAGAGCCATGACAAACCAGGGCTCCACGTCAGGGGGGGCATCGATCAGCATGAGCCAGCCCGGCAGCGTTAGCATTTAGCCATTTAGCATGCTGTGACCGAGACACCAGTTCGGGGATGATCTGGACAGAGATTGGATTATTCGTTTTGTTTTAGCTTTTAGGTTATGATTCTTTTATTTAGAATGCGTAGAAAATCCAAGTGCGTTAGAAATATATTACTATTAAAACTGACATTATTAAATCAAAAATGCTGGTCTTCCTCTCCTCCAGCTCATGTGGAAACCTGCAGCCATTGTTTGTGGGTACGGCATGACGCATGTGAGCCATCTGGGGGAGGGTTAGGGTTGGGGTGGTGGGCCAGGATGCAGTGTGGGAGCCTCCTGTCACTCGACACGCTGGACTGGCTTTACTGAACACACCTGTTCGCTGTTCCTGAATGGCCTGCAGAGGCTTTGTTAATAATACCCTTCACACATCTATGTCCTGCCATGAAGGCGCGTGCCAAAGGAAATAAACAAACACAAAGCCTTTCACAGAGTGAACAGCAGAAACGTGCGACATACAGCTCAAAGTGGCCTATCAGCGATTATGCTGCCCGTACTTATCCGTTGTCCTCCTGTGCTGCGACGCTCCCACTTTCTCCCTATTCCTGTCAAGGGGAGAGTTCTCCGCGCCACTTAACGTAACCTTGGCTATCGGGGCTGTTTTACATCGGCAAAGAGCACAACAAAGGTTTTCCGGCTGAAGTCACCGCGCTGCGTTTAAACACGTCACGCTCCTGATAGACGCTGCTGTCTGAGGCTCGTAATCTTTACAGGAGGAGATGAAAGGGGCTGTTTGGGCCCCGGAAACGAACAGCCGTGTCTAAGCCATGAAACTGTCGCTCTGTGGCATCAACGTGATGCGGGTATACAAAAATAAAAAAAAAAACCACACCAGGGAGGCAGTGAAAGGAGCCTTTAGAGATTACCACGGCGATGCGGCCCAAAGCGCTGTCATATAATTGGATTAAAGGCGCTTTGTCGGGGCAGAAGCTATTCAGAGCTTGAAGGGGGAACGCTGTTCAGGTTCAGTGTGGAAAAGCCCCTCATCAGCAGCACATCTGATGCAACATGGAGTTTCGTTACTTGGCGCAGTGGAGATCATTTCTTACCAGGGCACTGCCACCTGGGGGGGAGTGATGTAGCTCATAATGACCCCCCCCACACACCCCCACATCTTGCCCCCAGATGCTTCTAGTTACAGGGCAGCCGGGTGCCTGGTGTACTCCCCGTACCCCCGATCTGACCGGGGGCCACGTTAATACTTGATTAATGGTGGGGGGGGGGGGGGGGGGGGGGGG
>JAODJU010000050.1:11023408-11034845 GCA_026776725.1 Gnathonemus echidnorhynchus | reverse complement strand
GGTCATGGCAGGACGGGGGCGGGGTGCTGGCCGGACAGGGGCGGGGTCATGGCAGGACGGGGGCGGGGTCATGGCAGGACGGGGGCGGGGTCATGGCAGGACAGGGGTGGGGTCATGGCAGGACGGGGGCGGGGTGCTGGCCGGACGGGGGCGGGGTGCTGATTCGTAGCAGGTCACAGATGAGAAAAAATCCATGAAACTTGTACATGCGTGTCCCGCACAAACCCGCTGTTACATGAGCCCTGGGGTCATCACAGAGGATTAGGCGGAAAAAATGGCGGCTTGCTAACAGGACCGCCCCACCTGCCCAGTGACTACATGACATCACAGTGGTCAAATGTTCCTCCAGTCTGGATCTCAGGGTGGTGTAATTACTTTTCCCATTTGCATCAGCTGTACTGTGAAAAGGAAGACAGACACCTCCTCCAGGAGTTTACAGGAGGAGCACGTTAATAATTCAGCACATATACACAAGCACAGGGATTGCTGGGTGGGGGCAGCGGATTTCAGGAAATGACCAATGAGGAATCAGTTAGTGTTTTGTTGTGGGCAGCTGTGACCCCTGGGTGCCACCTGACACTGGGCTGCAGCTCGAGACCCGAGCAGGAGCTTTGATCAGTCACTCTCTCTCTCTCTTTCTGACATTGAAACTGGGAGAAAATAAGAGCCCAATAGCAGACGGTAAGGAAAACAAGATGGGCTGTCATGTGACCTTTTCGTCCTCCTTGGATGTCTCGCCGCTCGGTGCCAAGGCAACATCGTTGGGAGGCTGTTCCACACCTACAGAAATATCAGCTTGCGCCTTTTTCTGTATGTCGCTGAGAACACACACATGCGGACACAGACACACACATGCGGACACAGACACACACATGCAGACACAGACACACACATGCGGACACAGACACACACATGCGGACACAGACACACACATGCGGACACAGACACACACATGCGGACACAGACACAAACATGCGGACACAGACACACACATGCGGACACAGACACACACATGCGGACACAGACACACACATGCACGCACACAGACACATGTGCACACAGACACGCACGCACACACAGACATACACACACACGCACACAGACTCGTCATCTACGCCATTGATCCCCCCCCCGTGTGTGATTCTCTGTGTACCATAGGCAGCTCTGTCTTGTCCTGTTCTAGGTCAAAACAAATCAACACTTTCCTTGCAACCGCTACAGAGAAAACGGAAGGGAGATTAGCAACACCCCTCTCCTGATCTATCTCAGACACCAGGCTTGCATTTGTTTTTTTTAACATGTAAATCCATCCCAAATAACAGCTGCAGCAATGACCTGTGTTTTACCTGAAATGCAAACACAGACTTCCATTACACTTTCATATTTGTTCAGCTTCCGACTCTATGAGAATTCGAAAAGCGTCACTCGTCGTTGCCTCTCAGCCGCAGTCACCGAATGAGGAAGGTATTGATCGTCTTCATATTAGGGAGGCTGAGAAGGGGTATTAAACGACTGTATAATCCAACGGTGTTTTTGGTACCCAGGCAATACAGTAGAAAAGGCTTTGATATGAAAACTCACAGTGAGCTTCGGAAGTAGCCACAGTGCAAAACACACAGACACACACACAAACACACAGACAGGCATACACTCTTGTTATCAGTGATGAAGGAAACACACCATTTCCTTCCCATCTTTGACAGTCTCCTACTATTTTATCTATCATTCCTGCATGACAGAGAATGTCAGGAATAATAGGAATTGGAGGTCGAGCATTTCTGAAGGTCACCTTTTCATGCTAGCCAGATCTACGTAGCCTCACCCTGTTCCACAGCGCCCCCGTCTTCAAGGGGGAACACGACGCCCCATGCCCAGGGGCCCCCTTGGTCTCTGACAGCTCTTTCGGGCGACCCGAATACACAGGCCCTATCCCGGAGGGAATAGATAGATCGATGATGAGACTAAAGAGAGCAAGATAAGAGAGAGACAGCGAGATGAAGTGGAGAGATAAATGGGGCGTAATGTTACTGCGCGACTGTGAAGCAGAGAGAGAGCGAGGCCTGGCCTCTGAGGCAACCTGCCAGCGCAAGCATCACGGCCAAGGTGTGTGTGCCCATCCTGGGCAGACAGATGGGGGGGGCTCAAGGCCCTCCCTCGGCTAACCCATCCGGGGGGGCTGAACGGTACCACCCAGGAGAGAGGTCCTATCACAACGTGTTAGTGCCACGTGGCTGTGAGCAGTCTCCTTCGACAGCATGCCCCCAGACTGAGAAGAGGCATGAAGGCCCCACCCCAGAAGAGGTTGAGAGCTTCTGCTCCCGAAGGGCTAGTGAGGGCTAATGCACTGGGGTGGGGGACGCAGAGGTGGGGCAGAGGGTGAAAAATCCCACACAAATACAGTTTCCATGAGGAGAAGGTCAGACAAAAGGCTCCACCAAAAGCGATCCCGCCCCCGCCGCTGAGAGCCCGTAGGCATGATGAACAGGGCAGGAGCCGATAGCGGGGTGGGGGCTCAGCGGCCCTTGCATTAGTCACGCTGGCCAGCCATGGACCATGTACCCCTTCCCTTTGGGTCAAATACGTGAAAGGAGCAATGGAAGCCATGGAAAGATGGGCCTCACTGTGTTACTGAGCTGCTAAGGTCCCCGCTGACCTGGGACAAGTGGCCCCTCATCAGCAAAGTGATTTACGCATTCCTTGATGAACTGGGCTAGCCAACACCCGCCACCTATTAACCAAAACACTGTTAACCAGCTGACAACATGGGCTGCCGTTAACCAGTACTGCGTTGACTAGCTGCGAACACAAGTGGCTGTGTTACCACTGCTGGACGCCGGTTACTGAAGCGCCCCCACCCCCCAGCTTCTGCTGTGGTCGCTGATGACAGCCATGGCCAAAGTGGTCCAGAGGATGCACTGTAGAGCTTCAGCCCCGCCCTGCATCTGTGCTGAGGGCTTCACTCAGATCTATCATAAGAATCCTTCATTGTGGCTTTCACCAAACTAGTCACGCAAGCTGCCAGAAAGTCTACATCTTTTCCACCCCACCCACATCTCCAGAATTTTCTTCCCCCCTCTAAGAGTCGCTAGCTCCATGCTGTCTGAATCTGCAACACCAGCCTGCCTCTGGATCCCCGGCCTCCTGCACCACTGTGCCAGGATACCGAGCAAGGCCACAGCGGTCCAGAGAAACAGCACGCCGGACAGTTACTGGGCACTGGGAAAACCCAGTGAGGGCAGCACTGTGCCAGGATACCGAGCAAGGCCACAGCGGTCCAGAGAAACTGCACGCCGGACAGTTACTGGGCACTGGGAAAACCCAGTGAGGGCAGCACTGTCAAAAGATAATTCCTGTTCTGACATTTCACAACCAAAAGGCTGGTGTTTCATATGTAAGGCCCGCAAAGCAGTGAAGCACCCCAGAAGCAGGATGTCTGTGTGACAGGACAGGGGAATTACAGACTCAGTGTGTCATTAATGCGTGCAGAAGTCAACCACAAAAGAAAGCAGCTTATTTGTTTCTGAGCTTGTGAACAAAGGTAAATACCCACAGCTCTGTGCAGGGTGCCATTTTGTGCAGGTTTCACATTCCAATAAACCAGAACCATGTTTCCAATCCATCCACAGCATGGTCCAATCTAACAGAACTGTGTGCACCTACACAGCTAAAATAAATATAATTCTTTTATAACTGCTTTATTAAGGAAATCTACCCTAAAATATCTACGTGGAATATATTTAGCAGAGTAATCCATAATGGATCGTCACGTCCCAGTTTCTGAAGGAATCGTGCAAACGGAGACGGTGAATTAGGCCATGTCACTCAGCAGTAGGAGAGGCCAGGCAGAGGCGGGTCCCCACGACGCGGCACCTGGCATGATCGCGACCCGGCATCGGGGTTCGGGGAAGACAACGTGACAAGCAGGGGCACAGCGTGGGACGCAAGCCCACCATGTGAGGGGAGGCCTTCAATGGACCGGCCTTGCCGGTTTACAGCAGCTGAAAAGTTGCTATTAACAGGTGCACAATCCTCCTCTGTCTGTCTGGCTAAATGCAAAGCAGATGGTAGCGCGTGGACTGTCCCCGTACTCCCAGACATGGACACACACAAACAAATGTACAGAAAAACACATTCACCCAGTGATTCTCTATCTGAAAGTCACTATCAACGATATCATGCTGCTTTTTTGCTTGGATAAGGCGACATAAAGAAAAAACTGTCAGACGCTTCACCATTGGCAATTAATTCTTTGTCAAAGGATAACTGAGTGTTAAAAAAAAAAACCCCAAACACAAAGGCCGTATGCTAAGAATCAGTGCCGCGCGCATTCGAAACAAAACAAACATGAAAGTCAGCCGCACGGCTCTTCCAGCTGATTAGAATAATGATTATATTACGGCAGGAAATTCACTGGAACAAGCAATGCTGTGTGAAAACATCGGCCGCAGACACAAAGCAAGCCGCTGTTAATCCCCGCTCTGATGACACCGTAAATTACAGCCCTTTCAGAGCCAGCGTGGCGGTAACAGAAATGGCTTTTAATTGTATTCTAGTGTCATGGTAACAGCAATGACACTTAATGAGCCCCATTCAGACGGGACTGCATCAGGAATGACACTGAACTGATTACCTGAGTGACTGGACTGTAACAGGAGTGATACTAAATGAGAACTAATCATATTGTAACAGGAGTGATACTAAACGAGTATTGATTACACTGTAACAGTACTGAACTAATTGGACTGTAACAGGAGTGATATTAAAGAAGTACTGATTGGATTGCAACTACAGTGATACTAATGAGTACTGCTTGGATTGTAATGAGTATTGTGTGGACTGCAACAGACAGGTGTGGGGGGGGTCCCCGGTCTTCAAGCGGGGGCACGAGAACACTTAGTGATTTCGTTTACATTGTCCAGGTGTGCCTGGCTTGGGGTCTGACTGGTGCTACTCTAAGATCCTTTAATGAGCTTTTATGCAGTGTACAGCACAGTTTCTGCAGGGTTTCTTTCTGGAGGGGGATCGATATAAGACGCACAGAAACAGCCACAAGGAAACATTCAGGTGAGACAAAAAGGAAGGGAGTCAAAAGATGCAGAATCTCCAGCAAATGGCGTCACCCTCGCATACAGCAGAACCTTTTAACACTGCAAACGGTAAGGGATCGATACCCCCAACCCCACACCCATACCCCCCCAGCTGCCCCTAAAAAATCCCTGTTCTCGCTCACTCTCTCTCCGCACCACAAAAATCAATGGGAAGGAAGAAAAAAAAAAACAAATTCCCAAAGTATTTCTTCAGTTTTACAGCCCGGACTGAAAGCGGTTTGGAGACTTACTTAGTCAATGAATAAAGGATCCTTTGCGGTCATGTATTATGGGATGGTATTTTTATGATCTCTTCTGAGAAACGTGAGCCATCATGGAGTGGCCCCAAGGGAATGAGGACACGATCCCCTCCCCGACAGCACTGGCGGGGAGAACAGGCGACGCACTGCAAAGGCTTCGTGCGTGAGAGAAACGACATGAGCCGCACCTCTGAAAATCAAATCGAATCTTCATTTAATCCAGTGCTAATGTGCTGTGACCAGTGTCTGACTCCTCTATGGGCAAAGAGAGCCTCACAAAAAATAGGAATTAAAGGGGTCGGCTGTTGGCGGGCAGGCGGCGGTAATCGGCAGTGCTGATGGCACTTAGACGCGCTATGGAGCGGGCGTGGGATGAGTCAAATAAACAGCCGTGTTTCGCCACGTACAGCCGGAAGGGCGTGGGAGCACGTGCCCGCGAGAAGGGAGTGTCGGCATGTAATAATTATGCCCACCCCCTTCCCCCCACAGCACGATGGTATAATGGCTGCAAAAGGTGTCGCTGCCTTCCCTGCTCCCCCAGCAAGCTCTCGCCGGCCATCCATCTGCACGTCGCCACCAAGTGCAGGGAGGCCAATCAGAGAAAGCCACTCACTGTGAGGCGAAGTGCCCAGCAAGGGGAGCCATGCAGCAGTGTGGGAGGCCATTAATCATGGATCAACACCCCTCCCCCCCATCAACCGCCGGCAGTGGATGCTCCCTACAATGCCGACAGGTAAAAATAACCTGGAGTAAAAAGGAAACAAAGCTCCCTGCATGACGAAGCCACCCAAGCCCCCCTGTGTGACACGCGTACCAGTGGAATGGGAACTCAGACATCTGTTCCGCCATGGGGCTGGACCGTGAGGTTACCACGTGCACTCAGAAGATGGGGCAGGGAGGGCACATTCTCAAATGGTCCACTAGGTGAAGATGCACCTGCCTCCTCCCCATAGGTGCCAGATGATGAGAGCCAGTCCCAGAACCCGTGAACACAGCTCTAGTTGTCGTAGCTAATTAAAGTACTAAGAAAAAATGCAAAAGGAGAATTGACTAAATGAACAGAAAAAAGCTACAAACAAAATGAGCACAGACAAAACAAAAAGAATATACAAAATGGAAGAGAAAACTACAAACTGAAGGAGAACAGACAAAACCAAAACAGAACAGACAAACAGGAGGGAAAGCTACAAACAAAAGAGAAGGGAAAGCTACAAACAAAAGGAAAACACAAAAGAGAAGGGAAAGCTACAAACAAAAGGAAAACACAAAAGAGAAGGGACAGCTACAAACAAAATATTAAAGCCATCAACAAAAGGTTTCTTTATAATCAGGTACATGAAAATCATGTTAAAGTTTAGTTTTGGTCTTATTGACCCTAAACCGTCCACAGTGTCACCAGCCAGATGCCCCCTTGGCGCTGCTCTGGACTCTCTGCAGGGGAACCTGGGGGATGTGATGATGTCCAAGTGTGTGTCAGCGTTTCTCTGAGGCTATAGGAGTTTTTCACTGTGCTGGGTCTGGACAATACGACCCTACCAATGACTCCACACTGCTTCCTTTATTGGTCATGAATCCCTTTCATGGCCGGGAAGCACTCATCTTGCTTTCAGGATAGATTTTTGGGGTATTTTTTTAATCAGATAACTTCCTCCTCTTTCAGCACAGATGCTCACTTACTGCCCTGACTCACCTTTCTCCCCCTTCTTGTTTCTTTTCCCGTCCTTTTCCGAGCTGTGACAGGCTAACTCAGCTCGGGATTCAGGAAGTGGGGGAAAAACAAGCTGTTTTTTTCTGTCCTGGCCAATCGGGACAGGCCACTCTCGCCGCAAACGCTCTTCCTCTGACCGCTGCCCTTTTTCGCAAGTGTTTTACTGTTACAGGGATTCTGTCCCTCTGCCTGCACTCCAGGGGTTAATGGATCGCAACAAAAATAATCTATGTGATCCAGGCCTGGATGGTCCTATGGCTGTGAATGTGGCAGCTTTCCCCAAGTAGGGAGTTATGCTGTCAGTGTCACCAATTACTACAAACACACATGGACATGATCACCTTGCCAACGGGTATCATGCTTCTTTGGCTGTTTTGTTTTACGACAAATTTGCATCAGATTACGTCTGTTTATGTCTGTTACTGCACTTAGCCAGAGCAATGCTGGCTTTAAGCCGGCTGTACACTTCAAAGGACATCCAGAGAAAACTAAATTAAAGGTGCCGGCAAAAACAATCTGTCGCATGTTTAAAATGACTTCTCCATTCGCTTTATTTCTCACTACAACCCTAGAGGGCATAGAGCGTTTTCGATGCAGCAGACCCACATATAGAGCGCAAATAAACGTATTTTGGCAAGTGCGTGAGTCATTTTAATTAAGGAGATGACAGCTCTTTTAAAATGGAAGTTGCTCTCTTTATTAACAGCCACGGTTTAATGCTAGCAGCGGCACAGAGAGGGGAGCCAAAATTTACACGACACTCAGGGTTACAGGCTAATGAAACACATGCATTCCACAACAAACATTACGCGGTTAGGACATTTACTATTTACAGAAATAAAATGAATATAAATATTAATTTACAAGATTAAGTGCAGTGCAATGCGGTGCCAAGCATGTTGGTAACTGCATAATTAGCCCTGCTGACCAATCCCGCGGTGTCACAATTATGTCAGCTAATCGTGGACAGTGGCCGTGATCAAAACAGACTAAAAAGTTCACCTCGGGGACCTTGCACAGGCGGTGTGCCGATACGGTGATCACCACAGTGATTACGTGTCATATTGCCAAAACAACGTTGATTCTGTCGATTTCATCTGAAATATACAGCCAGCTTCAGTCTATGGTCCAACAGAAGATCCCTCCCATGATCTGAAATAAGGTATTTGATCACAGCGCCACCCATTGTTCCATCATGCTCTTGCAGGGCCAACCAGGCCATCTGTGGTGGAGAAGAGTGAGAGATAGAGGAGGAGGAGTGCACTTCGATCACACCTCTCCCCATGGACCAGAGGTCCCTTTTATCTGTGGACCCGAATATCTGTCAAAGGGACCAGATGACCTCGCTATGAAATATATATCTCACCAGGGGTACATTCCAGAGATAATCTATAGCATACTCCCAAGGTTAAACCACCACGGAATACAATTAAAAGTATTCAAGAAACAAATCTGTGTAATCCCCCATCTGCCGCCCTTGATAAATACAAGCATAATCACTACTCGACTCCTCGGTCCAATCAGAGGAGCAGCACCCGGTCCCTGCCTGGGTCAGAATGCATGGGAAGGTTCAGAACATCCCAGTTCTCCCGAAATGCCATCTGGCTGGATGCCCACTCCACCACTGGTCCAGCTAAGCTGTCCAGTCTGCCTAGAGCCTCAAACAAAAACCCGACCTTTTCATCGGAGAGATATGGGACCCGCTGGAGCAACGCAAGCGAATCCCTCCGGAGATATGAGCCGACCACGCTCAGGTTACTCGTATTGGGGGTGTTCTGGAAGGCTCCGCTCTCTGCCAACGTTAACGGTGACAGCTCAGCGAGGAGTCACTCTGTGAAGCCAAATGATTTATTACACAGCCAGGACAAGCGCGTGTTTTTGGGGAGGGCATATTTCAGTGCGCGTTTGGGGATTTCGTTATATATATTTATTCACATATCCCCCTCTGCAGAATGGCAGGAGCTCTCAGTAAGCAAACAGTCAAAGTTATAATTCCAAAAAAAGCGTAAATAAATGCTAATTAGGCATCACTGTCAGATGTGGCACATCTCCATGTTCCTTATCGGTTGTTTTGTAGGACAATGTGTGTTAAATGAAGTATTGAAACAGACGGTAATTAAAACGCCGGCAAAGGAAGGCAAACACGACACGGCGACTCGCTAATGAGACTGGCCGTGGGGGGGTGGGGGGTGGGGAGGATTGACACATACAAACGAGCATGTCTGAAGTATGATCTCATAACGCAAATCAAGACTGGAGAAGGACCCCGTCGGCAGGTGCAGGCAGCCTGACCTCCACCCACTCTGCCCTACGCTGTGCCCAGTGACGTGAAGGATGTGAAACTCCGGCTGACCTATCAGGTGTGCGGCAGTGTGCGCCTGCTGAGCACAGCGCCCTCCTTTGGGAGCTCAGAGAATCACAGCATGTCGCTCGGCAAGGGTTACACTATGCGGTAACTCTCCCAGGGACAGCGGCCAGGCCCAAATCCAGCCCAGAGTTTGGATAAAGGTGGCAGGCTTTTGGTGTCTGACAACAGGTACTTTCTAAAAATACTGTACATCACCCAAGCAGCATCTCTGCGAGGGCACGCGTCCTCTTCTCTCCATCCCATAATAAGCCTTCAAATGCATCTGGGGACTGAAGGGCATATGGATTCATGGGTAATCACCGTCACGGAGGCGGGCCTTCAGACTGGCACACGACGCAGTCTCCTGGCGGCGCCGACTACACGTGAGCATGAGTGGCAGCGAGTATGCAGAGTGACGGGGGAAGGCAGGGCATCACGGGAGGGAGCGGGACCCCAATTCAAGGCTCGAATCCCCCAGGCTTTGATTAAATGCAGCCCTCCGCCCAGCAAAAAAGAGCAAGGCCTCTCTGACTGCAGACACCCCCCTCATCATGACACCGGCTTTGGGAGAGTGCCGGGGGCGTGGCTGCTATCAGGCACGCGCCACGTCTTATACAGAGGGCACAGAAAATGACTGGCTGGCATTCTGTGAAATGGAAAAGCTGCAAAGCGACTCGAGATAAAAGGCGAGCAGCTTCATACCCACAGGTTATTTGAATAGCTGTGCGCCTTGCATGCAGCCCGGGGCAGGCCGCTGTCGGCAGGCCGCTATCGGCAGGCCGCTGTCGGCAGGCTGGGTGTCAACTGGCCCTTTTTCCATGTATTTTTATCAGTTTCATCAGTGGCCATTCAGCTCTCTGCAAAGGCGTGAATGTGACTAAAAATAACCCGAATCTCACATTCCTCTACTCCTGTGTTGTGACTCACCCCCGTCCCGTGGCTATCGCCCTAAAAGGACACCGTGGGGCCATCTTTGATCGGACCGCGCCCCCAGTCGGATGGGACGCGGACCCCAAAGTACAGTGTCACCAGTGGGGCAGGGGGGCATGTGGGAACGCTTATGCAGGAGCTCTGGCTGACTTCAAAGGGTCCCGGAGCGCCGCTACGCACCCCCGGGGCGTGATCTCCCCCTCATCCCGCTTTGCCCCCCCATCCTCCTTTTTTTGCTTAGATTGCAAAAACCGAGAAAAGTCTTTCCTGTTCCAGCTTCCAGCCTTTCGATGCATTCAAATCAAGTGCGGCCCCCCAACCCCATCGAGCAGACACATCACAGACCCGTCTAAAGGCAGGACCCGCCCCCTCCCCACATCCTGGGGGCCACCGGGTCGTCGCCCTGGTAGGAGCCCGCGGTTCCTGCAGTAGCCCCGCCCCCCGCAGCCGGCTCACACGTGGTGTCCGGCCCCCGCTCACATCGTGTGCCCTCGTCTTTGTTCTGCGTCGACGTGTTTATTTATTGGGCCGTATGTATTTTGTGTCAGCCTTGCAAAATTACAGCACACACTTCAGTATCTCATTATAAATGTGACTCTCAGAAAGTTAATTTGCTGACTTGAAAATAACATGGAAGTATGTATTAAGGGCAGGAGTTTGGAGGAAAGGCAGGACTAACGGGGACGCGTTGGGTAAACACTGCGAATGTGGACACCTGCTTACTGCCGGGCCCGAGGCGACCTGAGCCCGATCCCCTGACCGGCCAGCGGGGGCCGCCCTCCGCTCTCAATCTGCAGGATTCTGGGAAAAAATTACCACACAGCAGGCTGACGACTGTGGAACTACCGTGCTTGATTTGGCGAGAACTGGCACAGGTGACCCGGGCATGGAGAACACGGCAAGGCCGGGTGGGATGGGTTATGGGAAGCCGCCATTGTGAGGAGAAAGGGGGTGGGGTCACCCTTGGGGCGTCACGCTTCCCAGTGTCAGCTGCCCCCGTTGCCGGTGTAAGGTGTCTGTGTCGTTTGGCTCCCGCTGATCCAGAGCGGGCCCCGGGGCCCCTCATGGCTGAAGAGCAGAGTGCCGGTATGGACTGTGCTGAAGG
>JAODJU010000050.1:10987964-11000930 GCA_026776725.1 Gnathonemus echidnorhynchus | reverse complement strand
CCCGGGGGGGGGGGGGGGGGCCTAGTGAGGCCCTCTCATTGTGGCCCAGTTGGGCCGCACGCCCAGGTGCAGATCTGGCTCTGTGTTATGAAGACGCATGAAAATTTGATTGGCTGGCCCTTCTCAGCTTTAAGGAATGTTATTAATCTCAGCCTTAAGTGACACGCATTTATTTTGACAATGCAGGCTATATAAGAATCCATTAGCGCAGGGAGCGGCTGGCTCGGCAGGCCCCTGACACTCCGGGGCCAGCCGGGCCGCCCTGCAGAGCCAGGATTCAGTTTCACCGGCAGCCATGGGGAAGGCAATGGGATCCAGCAGCCCGATAAGCCCAGAATCATTTTTCACAGAAATGAATATCTGTACTGTGATGTTACACTCCATCATTTTCTCACTCTGAACGCTAATGCAACCGCAAGGAACCGGGTTCAGGTCACACAGGAGGTGAGGACACAAGTCCAGGCAGCGGTGAGGGGGCAACATGACTGAAGAATGGCTAAAGGAAGAGGGAGGGAACTGGAGAGGAATAATTTGACGTGAAGGAGGATATTTTTGGGACCCTGTATAATCTGATACGAAATTCGACAGAAAATGTTGCTTCAAGACACTGAAATTTACCAAGACTCAAACCGTTTCCATTCAAGTCTGAGGGTTCCTGCCCATTTAATTACGGCTACTGGCGTACGAGCCGAACACGCCCAAAGTGCATTAGAGAGAATGGCAGTGTGTAATCTGCCTGTCACGGAGCGGCATCATCTGATCGATAAGCGACGATATAAAGGGAGCAGCAATAAAAAACCCCAATAAAAGAGCAATGGACACTGTTTTACAATGTAAGCTGCGTCTTGAGTTGTAAATGATTTTTTTTAGGGTGGTACTATAGTCAACAGGGCTCTAATTAGTCCCAGCAGGCAGGACGCGAGCTCAGGACTGCTGACGATCTGCGAGTCGCTGCTCTAATTTGTGTCATAGAGATGGCAGTACCGCTGGGGACTCCTCAGACAGCAGGCGTCTCCCTTCCCGGCTGCCGCACGGATCTGCTGCAAGCCAACGCAGCCGCCGACTGCGCTCTGAGCCGCGGCTGGGAAGCGGCACAAGCGGCCGCTGACGGGGGGAGGATGTACGCGGATCCGTGGCTCACCACGCTGCCCGTGGCCAGGAAGGTTCGCACTCGGGTGGCTTGTCCGGCTATCCTTCCCAGCCAGGTGTCTGCACTCGTCACTCTGTGCTCTCCTTGTTTTGGTTGCCATGTCGACGAAACTACCTCGTTCAAGGGCACGAGCTACAGCCCCTCCCCCAACCCTCCCAGACGGCCCGAGCTCGAGGGCTTGGGTGCCTGCAGACGTTATTTCGCGGCAACTAATGACGCTTTCGAGCTGAGCCAAAGAGACGTGGCAAGAGTGACTGATAGAGACACCAGCATGCATCTGGGTGACAATACGAGTCACACGCCTGTTACAGGGACACCTGGAACCACCATGAAATGCACACAAGACTGGAAATCAGACTGATCAGACTGGAAAATCTATCCCAAGGTCTTTGTTTTAACAGGTAGGTGTGTTTGAAAGAGCGCTTCATTATTCTACCAAAAAATTGTAACTCAACACTCCACATAAAACAAGCAATATTTATTTGATTTGATGAAGATGCCCTTATACCTCTGTAATAAAGACCACACCTACTTGACCACAAATAATTAAACACTGTCTCTATTATTTGCTTCAGTCAGCAAAAAAATCCCAAAATAAAGAGAAACTTGAAAATGCTTCAATTCCAAAGGGAAGAAAAGTGGAATGAGATTATTAAAGGCGGAATTTCATGGCATGTTTAAAAAGCCAGTATAGGGCTGTCCTTTGAAAGGGACCGCGTCCGATTCCCAGGAAAGCCTTGGGTTTCGCTGACCCCCCCAGCGGCACGCAGCTCCTCTTCAAACGGGCGCAGAAATAAACAGCGACGAGCAGCTGTTTGAAAGCAAACAGTGTCCCACAAAAATACAGGGATAAACCTGCACAATAACAGAGTTTGCTTACACATCAGTGCTGGCGATGCGGCTGCATAGCTGAGAAATCTGTGTTCTCTTAAGTAATTAATGCACAGCCGGCCAATTAGCATCGCTGCTGAGGCAGAGGCCGCTCTCGGGAAGGCATCGTAAAAGTCCATAATTGTAGATGTTGGCCTACATCGTGATGCAAACCTCCTGGGCTCCTCAGTCACCCCCCCCCCCCCCCCCCCCCCCCCGAAGAAGCCCAAGCCGCATTTCTACATGTGAGACCAATTTGAGTGGGATGTGACCTGCCGGTGAGGCCAGCGCCCCTCGTCCAGCTTGGTGGCAGGTAAGCCCCCCCCACTCGGGCTGGCCAAACACCGACAACACTGGCAGGGGGAGTCGGACATGTTTTTGGCTAAACAGTTGGCAACCAAATGCCTTGAAAAGCAGTCAGATAGGAGAAAAAGAGCAAAGGAATGAAAAGCTACAGATATAAGGCCCTGACGTGAGACGCCGAAGAGTCTCCCAGCTTCTTGCTGAAAACGATAAGAGTTACAGAGAGGGGAGGCTTTCCAGGGAGATAAACGGTGACTTGTACCCCGGCCAATTTCTCTTCTCCTAAAACATCTCTCACACACACACTGGCTCCACCCCCTTCTCTGGACTTCATAAATCAGCCCCTAAAAAGAATATCAGGAGCCTGGGATGCTTGTGACTGGGATGATGAGTAGGGCTGAATTCTCCGTCTGCCAGTGGGATCCCCTGGTTGGGGCCCGCATGGATCCATTTGGACTAAGAGCCGCTCCCATGGCGTGCCGGCGGCTGGCCCTGGATGATAATGACCTGCCCTCCTCCACATCCTGGGTTTTATAAAATGCAATAAATCGGCCTCCTTTGTTCTCCATCAGGCCACTTTTTCTAAGGAGTAAAATATCACGTGGCTCATTCCTCGAGCAGCTTCGTGAACCTCACAAGGTACTCCAGTGGGCTTCCCACAGACCCACAGGACGGGGGCTCCAAGAGGAACCAGGAAGTGATGCAATCGCCCACCAAACACAGGCCAAGCCTACATTGCCTCAACTTTCGGCTTGTGTGTCCTAAACCTCAGAGATTTTATTCAGGCTGCACCCCCTCCCCCACTCCCGACAAACATACACATCTGCATTGCACGTGGAACCCCGTTCAGATAGCGCTGAAACCGCCAGCCATGTTCCCGAGGTCCCTCCCCGCGGGCCCCTGGTCTGTGATTGGCCATGGGAACTCACCCCCACCCGCCTGCTGACCCAGCGAGCTTTGGGGTCCCGTCTGGTTTCTATTTGCTGGGAGTGCGGCACGGCGAAGCCGACATCGCCGGCATTTATATAAGGCTGCGTTTTTGTCCATGATCCCTGACCTCCACTGGCATGCAGGAGGCGGAACAGGAGGCGGAACAGGAGTCAGCGGTGATGACACCCCTGCCCTGATGCCCACGGACATCTCCCAGCATAGAACACGATGTGGTCTGCCAGGAAAATGACCAGGAAACAAGCAGCCTTTCACTGCGGCAACACGGACAGGTTTACGCAGGAAGTGTCGGCGCACCCCGGCTCCCAGGAGCCACGGCAGGACCATTTCCACACCGGCTCCTTGTCAGAGGAGCGACTGCGAGCTGTGGGCTCCCTGTTACAAGGCAGCCGGCCTGCGCAGCAAAGCCGCACGTGCTCTTGCTCGCCAGCTATATAAATCCGTGATTCAATTAGAGCGACGGCCGCTTCCCCTCTGGAGCGGGAGAAGCCAGCGCCGCCAGCCCCACACGATGGCTGCAGGGCCGTGCCACTCGCTGAGCGGCCCGCGGCCGTATGATGAGCGTGTGCGTGTGTGTGCGCGGAATGGAAGAGAGGCGGCACTCTGTGGACAAAAAGGCAGCTAAGGGAGCTAACAAATTGGGGATTCCTATGGGAATCGGTGCATGTCGCACAGAGCGATGCAGGACGGGAAGCCCTTATCCTTCTTAAAGGAAGCCACATACCCAGAAAACTCCACACCATGAAACAGATCAGGAGCCGAGGCTGTCTGCATTTAGCCTCCCTCAGGACAGACCATCCAGAAGGCCCTGGAGCCGCATCACCGAAGCCTGATGCAGGAAGCCCACTGCAAACTGCGGAAGGCACCAGAAGGTGGCGTGGTGGCGAGGAACTCTGCCTCCGGGAGACGCCCAAGAGAGACCCTGCGATGGTGCCCTTCCATGGCGGAAACATGTGTGTCAGCGGGTACAATGTAAGCCTTTTAAACCGCTGAAATACAAGACCAGCACGGCGGTATCCATAGTTAAGACGATGCAATGGTCTCCATGACAACATAATACCATTTTTGAACTTAATGTGATTGGAGCACATTGATATTAGCTTTGCGGACTAAACCCTATGTGTTTAATGAAATTTAGGAAACCTAAAGTTTCAGGCTTTTCCCTGCAGAGAAGAAGAGGCTTAACTACGTAAAAGACAGCGGGGGCGAGGCGGGGGAGGGTTAGCGGGCACTGGTAGATTATTTTTCAGCAGAATGTGCAGACCTTCTGCTCTCGCGGGCTTAAAGGCTGCAGGTGAGCATCAGGCACCCAGGCTGCGAACGTCCTGGAGGAGATGCCAGCGAGGGACCCGCCCAGCATGACTTCACGGGGCTTCACCCCACCGTTCGAGAATCGAGGGAGGTTTCTGGACACCCTGGTCGTGTTCAAACACCGGCTCAGGAGCAAAGGAGGGTTTGGACACAAACGCCCGGGCGGGTGAGTGGAAGAGTGAAAGCAACCGTCACAGTACAGTGAGGCTAGAGGAGAGGCCTGCAGCTTGTGCTGACAAGCAAGCGAGACTCCACTGTGGGGGAGGGGGGGTGTCCTGTCGGCTGGGGGGGGGCACTGTACGGGTCTGACAGAGCAGTGCTAACAAACACCAGAGATACAAGAAAATACTTAAATGGAAATTACAGTCACCCCACCGCAGCCTTTTAGCCGGTATAATCACATTCAATAATCACACTGATCCTACTGGCCCCACTCCCCCGAAGCCTGGTCCAGTCAGGGTGCTCGCTCTGTCTCAGCAGGGAGCGGAAGGAAGCGCCATTAAGGCCCCCGCCCGCCCCATTCCCATCCTGCTGGACACGGCCCGTCGTCGCCGTGGAGCAGCGACGGCACGACGGGACGCCGGGCCCTTTAAGTGCGACCCCTTTGTGCGTGACGGGGTAGCCCCCCAGCACACAAAAGGCCAGCAAAGCAGGGTGGGGCCCCCACCAGCCTTAACCTGTGCTCTGACCTGCAGAACACTTTCCGGACGCTCCTATATTGAGACCCAGCTTATGTTACTGTTTACGCTTCCCGATACACAAAAGGAAAAGCTGCGGAGGTGTTTCAAAGCGATGCCAGCCGGGGCCTCAGTGCCGGCCTGCCGCACAGCTCCCAAACCCACAGCGCAGTGACGGTTACATTCGATAAGAAGAAAAATGGATTTTCAGGTCGATTCTCAAGACTTCACACATCCTAAGAAATCAGAGAGATATTTAAAAGGAGCCTGCGGACTCTGGTCAAGTCGAAACAGTCGACCTCGACATGCCACTGAGCGAGGAGACCCAAAGCGCAGGGCTCATGTCAGATGAGGACTGCTGCCATTTTGAGGGCTGGCAGATTAACCAATCAGCTGGGAGAACATAACGTTGCACACGAAGTGCTTATTGGCTGCCGCAGGCTCTCAAGGTCAGACGATGGCCGTCTTGCTCCCCTCCGCTAAAGGCACTTCTCTTAAAAGAGCACCTCTTCATTTATTCCTGGGACAGCTTTAAGCGAGGGGCGAAAAACCACAGTCAGGAAATAAGAAGATAATAAACAATATTCATCTGCATTTGCAAAGCGCCCCCCCCCCACCCCCCATGGGTGATGTCGGCTAACGATTCAGAACATACACTGACTTCCAGGCACCTAAAGCTCAGCGTTTAGCAAAATTTGAATTAAAAAAACAGCAAGTTCAGCGCTTTATCCTTCTCAAACAGAATTAATTAAGAAAAATATCTCTTGCTGTTACTGATAAGAATTCCCCCCCACTATGTTACTTAATTTACACTGAACATCGGGGTGGGGGTCTGCCTGGCTGGATGCAGCAGGACAACTTTTTTGGAAAAAAGCATTTCTGAGGAAAGTCGAAAGGGCACAAATTTGGCATCTTTGAAAACAATTTTTTTTAACTGCTAGAATTCAATCTTAATTTTTTTTTTGAAAAAGTCCAAAATATTACATATCTAGACTAAGGCTGTCCAGTCCACTGCACTAAAAACACAAAATACAATCTCCCCCCCGTTTCAAATCCAGAGCTGTGTTTCTCTGTGTCTGCCTTTCAGGCCTGATCAGATTTGCACTTCAGACCAGGAGAGCTCGGGTAATCAGCCATTGTGCCAGGCTGCTCAGCCGTATGCAGCCTCCGCAGCACCTGCGAGGACTTGGTAAACCAGCACTTGCTCACCATTCTCCGGTTACACTGTGGCCCAGGGGAGCCTTCATCAGAAACGGCTTTACATCGTCCTGGAGAGCCGCTACCCCTGTCCCACACACTTTTCCCCAGTTTCTTCATCAAACCGGGATTAATCCCCACGCCCATGAACGCAGTCAGCAGCTGCCTGTCAGGGCCAATCAGCTCCACAATCAAAGGCCTCGTTTAAGCTCAGACTTTCGAACACGCCCATCGCCTACATACTTCGTTTTGAGATGAGGCTCATCTGATGGGGCATTCCGGAAAGCCGCACCACGCCCGGCGACCCGGACCCGCAACAGGACACTCACCGTTCTCGCTGTCGGACTTGTTCTCGTGCTCCGTGTCGGTCAGGGTGAGCGCGGAGTTGGAGCGGCTGGACAGGCAGGAGCTGCGGCCTGGCTTCACCCCCCGACCCCAGAGCCGCATGGCGCGCTCCGGCGACATGGGACGCTCTCCCTCGACATCCGCGTCCGAGCCGGGGCCCACGGAGTACCCGCGGTGCGGCAGGCCGATGTCCGTGCAGAAGGCGGGAGCCCGGCGGGGGGGCGGCGGCTCACAGAGGCTCAGCTGTCGCAGGCTGAAGTTCTGCCCTGCAAGGGGGGGTGGGGGTAAGGGAGGGGGGCAGAGAGACAGACGGAGGACCTGGTCACCGGTGCCGAATCACACCGAGCAGCGGTGCTCCTACCCACGCTGGCGGCCAAAGTCTTTTAACAGCTGTGCCAGAGCGTGGATGAGCGAGCGAGAGGGGGCTGGCACAAGACGTCACGACAACCCAAGAGTGACATCAGCGCCGCCCCAGCAACCAGGCTGACAGTTCAAGCAACTGCCTTCATCATGGAGCCCAAGCATTGACCACATTTAAACAGTGATGTCGATAACCTTCAGACTTCCTTTGCTTGGGATGGGTGCCCGTTGTCTTTCTAAAAAATAATTCCCCCACACGAAACTATGCAGCAACTCGTCTGTGTGTCACTAAGCTGCACATCGCTCTGCCCACTGTAATCCCCCCAGCCCCCAGGCCCCTCCTCACCTGCCGGTCCCCGCGCCTGCCTTCTTCACTCAGTGCCAGTGACTCTGAAAGCCCTTCCAGTATTAAAACACAAAACAGCCTGACAGAAAAATGGGCTGAGCGAGGGGGGCGGGGGTCCCGGCTGTCGGCAGATAGCGTAGATGTCTTATGGGTGGCAGAAGGCGAGAGCGTAAACTGCGGCTCTGCAAACACCATTTGCACGCAGTGACCCCCTCGCAGAGCCTAAGGGCTGCTGCTCACTGCGTGAAGCCCGAGGCTGTCAGGGAGGACCGCACTTTGGGTCAAACAGCCACAAACGCCCTGGTGTCTGGGGAAGAGAAGCACGCTGAGACCCGGCAAACACGCCGACACCTAGGGCTGGGCAATATGGCTCAGATGCTAAATACTACTGCTTATAATCACGCTCCATGATACAGATCACGAGTGTGTTTGTTTACAAACCAACCAAACTGAAATGCAAGTAACAATGTCAATTAACTATTTAAATACTTACACAGTGATTCTATACTTACAAGAAACACTGCTTGTGGCACAATTACAATAAACTTAATTATTAAGGTATACAAAATACTGTACATATAAAAGAAACTACATTATAGCAAAAGCGTATTTTTTTAATAATGATATTTGAATATTTTGGAGCACAAATTAACATTTATTATTTAGGTCAATAACCATGCCCTTCTTAACAACAAAGTATACTAACAGATAATACTAGATGAAAATGGATGGGTTGCTATTTGTTGTACGAACGGCAAAGTTGTACTGTGATTACAGTAGATTGGTCCACGTCGATTTCGAAAATCCAAATCTTTTACACATAATCGAAGCAGAACCCCTTTTTTGGGAAGCAGTTCATCCTCACCAGCCATGCCGCACCACTTTTTTACGAGTATCCGATCCGTCTAAGGACCGTTTGCTGGTAACGCCGTTACAAGAGTGCAATATCTTATAGTCCGATGGCGTATAAAGGTTTTTTTTTAACAATTTAACTGACTGTTTAGAAAGCACAATTAAGTTTTTAGTTCAAGGTCTAGTCACCTGAGAAAGCTGAGATGCACTTATGCGGGCTGAAATGGCGTCGTTTAATTCTCGTCGGTCTGTTCAGTCGTATTGCGGCGGACCCCGGACACGCAGGCATCCGTGACTGTCGCGCGCCGGTGTGTCCTGTCCTTATAATAGGCCTGATAGTGTTAAGTAGGGCACTGGCACTTGGTCATTTACTGGAAGCTCAGCTCAGCCGCACTTTCGCCTAGTTGACTCTTCGACAGCACCTATGTTTGTAATGTGCCATTTGCCTCACTAGGAAACCACTTTGAACAAACGGGTCTGCAAAATAAAATTAACAGTAAAGGTAGAAATGTAGATTTCACTGACTGGGATACATTTTGAGGTAGATTGATACTCATGATTTTGCGGTCTGGCTTCGTGCTTGATAGGTATAAACAACACAAAACTGGTCTAATTCTTTTTTTTAATAATAAAAAAAAAAATCAGGGTCGGGGGTGTTAAAAGCGTTTTTTAATACGCGGCTACCTGAAATTACAACCGCCTACGATAAATTAATGTTAGGTTACCCACCACTACGAGACAGGTCTAATATGCTGACACTCGTCAAAATTAAACTTAATCTTAGGTGTGCAGATCTACAATATTCAGATGCGAAACTCCTTCTCGAAATAAACACAATTTACAATGTCTGCCGTGATATCTTGCTTTCAACGTTTGTTTTTTTTTATTATTAAAAAAGGACCAGTGATTTTTGATAATGTGCTACTGATCTATTTATGACGGCCCGGACTAAATCATACTGTAACAAACTCAGATTAGCGACCTCAGAATTTCGGCATAGCCATTTCAATGGTGGCCAATTTCATCAGAATCGGAGAAAAAATATTTACAAGGTTTTTTTTTTCGGTCGAACCTGTTTTACGAGCCCCGACACGGAGGCTGCAGACAGGCTGACTCCCGGCTGTTATCCGAGACGCAGCGGCCCGGCAAAAAGACAGCGGTCCGGCCAACGCGTCACGGAAGCTGGCGGGCACGCAAGGTTAACAATCGGCTTAAAGTATATAGAAACCTGCACTTCTTGGTCATTAAAGTCTGTAAAGCGAACACCAGGAACACAGCACCCGAAAACTACAGTAAGATTTCATTACATTTTACTAAAGGTTTTATATAGGTATAATTTAATAGTACATCCCCTATTAATTTAACAGTAGAATAATAAAATCTTATAATAATACTCCTACATATAGTTTACTAATTACTGGTTAGTATGTATGTGTGTGTGTGTGTGTGTGCGCATACTGTCTCACACATACACACACTCGCGCGCGCGCACACACACACGAAATCCACTGGATTAAAAACGAGATTTAACCTGCAGCTGTAAAGATGATACTTGAAATTGTGTTAATATAAAACAAATTTGATTATAATATTGAGTTTGAATATACAAAGAAAAGGAAAAAAACGAACTATTAAAAATGTTTAATACTCATTTGGTATTCCGCTAGACAATATTACTTAAATATTCACACACAGAGCCGAAAATAAAAATATTTTTTTAAGAATCATTTGTGATAATCTTAGTCCGTAGCTATGGTTGTCGTTTGCGTCCCAGATATAAAATAAAGTTATAAAATAAGGTAGGAGGAGAGCCTTTCACCGCGGCGGAGAGGGAAGCTCGTCTTAATCACTATAAATCTCTCGGAGAGATTTAGCTAAATATTCCATGCAGAGTCAAATGTGTAGGCTACTATTCTTCATGAGGAGAATAATAATAAAAAAATTAATCCTCAGATGCATAATTCATTCACTTGCTTTCCCACAGCCCAAAGTTAATGCTTTTGCGCAAACTATTTCCATTTCCTTAAATACCAGTGATACCTCTTCGTTTTGAGACAGGGGACTGATTCTCCCCGACACAGAAACGTGGGTTTTCACTGCTGCAGGTTAGAAACAGAGGTCTCTCTAAATCTAAGGCGTAAAGTGTCGCCCCCGCCAGAAGTACATAGCTCCATAAAATTAACCGCATTGTTACGCGTGAGCACAGTTCTGCCTAAAAAGCAGAGGGGATAATAGGGGGATGTGAGAAGAATAGGGCCCCGCGTGCGTACAGAGCGGCCAGGCTCCCTGACAAATAGTCCCCATTTCAGTTAGCGGTCCGGGATCATTTTTCAGGTAGACTGCTAATAGCTGGCAGGTCCGACAGCTGCCCGCAGTCGCCGATTCAGTCAGCCCATTCCCCAGTTTCGGCCATCATTTCAAATGAGTTCAATTATTATTTCAACTAATGATAAAATTTGTAATTAAACAATAAAAAACAAACGAATGCATTACGTTCCAGTTTTGCCCGACGGTGCGGCGTTCATAACAATCAAATTACCGCAGAATACAGTTGCAATTACACGGAAATAAATTACCTCTTACTATCGATATTTCAAGGTGAAAAGGTTCTTCAATTTGGGTTTAATCATTTCCCCCTGCTTTTGCACATTCGGGGAATGTAGATTATTACAATGTATAAATACTAATCTAAATACTAATAATCATATTAGGCGTAGAGCAGATCTGGGAGTCTGTCTCCGCCGCTTTTCGGGGTGTAAAATAAGCCGGACTCCGTAAAGAGAGAGCGGCCAACCCGCTGCGTGAAAGGAGGCGACATAGCGGGACAGAACCGCCCCGCAAGAGAGGCAATTACTAAGATACTGAGTGTAGTTCAATTAAAATTCTATTAATTTTAAATGAACACCAATTTACATACAATGAAAAAATAAAGATAAGACAATTAAGTAATTATGCTCTTTCTCTGAAATATTTATGAAGTGTTAACTGGCATTGGTGCTCAACTCATAAACTGGTGACGGACCGAGAGTGCAATTTTTACCCTTTTTAAAATGGGGACCTTGCTAATCACTTCTCGTCATTTTAATCATAATAATATTAGTTTTAATAGTTTTAACTTCACAGCAGATATGCTTTTATACTTCGTTGATAATTACCTAACCCCAGCCTATGTTATTTAATTGCTAATTGTAGTAAATTAGTTTAGGCAGGTTAATTAATTCTCCTTTTTAATTCGCTGGGCAATTCAGTTCGCTGGGAAGTGGATCGCTACCGAAAGAATGACGCAATCAGGCCTCACGCGTTTGCTTGTTTATTTATTAACCAGCTAATTCGCCGATAATCGGTGTCGTTGTTCTGGCTGCCCAGGGTCCGCACTCAGGGCACTGCTGTGGGAGTCACTGCGTCACCCCCACAGAGGAAGTCCCCCCCCGCCGCCGCCGCCGCCCTTCCAAGGCGGCCACCAACTCACGGCCAGATGATGCCAGAAGGCCCTTTACAAATGCAATACTATAAAGGCCACCAAATCAACACAAGGTGCCACAAGGAAGCCACTCCTGGAAGAATGACCTCGTTGCCTGCTTTTGGGGCTGGGGCCCACACCGACCTGGGCGTGCGTACTCGTCGGCCTGGTGGTGCACCAGCTCCTTGACGCGGCTGCCGTAAAGCAGCCGTGAGGAATCCTGCTCGAAGGCCTTCAGGGTCTCGCTGGAGCTGTATGACTGCTGGGTGGCCACACGGCACTCCTCAGCCTCATCCGGCGCGCCGCCGTAGCGCCGCTCCTTATCTCTCCGGCTCTTGGTGAGTGAGCAGTAGGGCCTTCGCTCCTTCACTTCCATGCTGCGGGCATGCTTTATCCACACACACAGACACGGGGGGGGGCGGGGGGGTCACCGATGGCTCCGCCCAGCTGTCGGCTCAGGGACTACCTGGTCGGGAGAGAGGACAGCATTCAGACATCAGTAAATCCGGACACTTCATCTTCAAGGACTCATCCCAAGCCCCTGTGCCCCCTCCCTTCCTGAGGAGGTGTGTGCTCACCTATATTCAGCTGGCTAAAACCTACAACTGATGAGTGCTGTTTGGCTTCTAAACCAAGAACTGGGGGAGTTGTGGGAGTTTGTGGGAGCGGAGCAGGGTGGGGGGGGGACAGGGGTCTTAATTGATTGTTGCTCCACCCCTCCACTTGCCTGTCGTATATCCGTCACAACAGATAATTTGGACACGTCCATTAAGCGATCTTCTGAAATTAATCAGAACATCTGATGAGGAATGAGGAAGGGGGGGGGGGGCAGGAGAAAACTTTCATTAAGCTCTGCCAGGGAGAATTAATAAAATCTACCTACAACATCCTGGGAACAAAAAAAAACATTAATCCAGGAGAGCACAGTAATAAGCACTCAGAGGCCCCGGGGTGCATTTCAGATGTTTATTAGCAAAACTTTCTCTGTCTCTAATTCTCCCTTCCGATAATTGCCGTGCTTTAATTTATTTTTTGGCTGGCCGTATTTTTGGACATCTCCCAGAGAGCATGTTTGCTGCCCTGTCCGCTCACACCACATTCAGCAGTCTGTGTTAAGCCCAATTAATACTTCACCTGTCTGCGTGCC
>JAODJU010000050.1:10955635-10970385 GCA_026776725.1 Gnathonemus echidnorhynchus | reverse complement strand
CTAAAATAATAGTAATAATAATAAAAATAAATGAGAAAGTTTTACAGAAGTTCAATAATATATTAACTCAGCTACACTTGCACTCGTGATCCGGGTGTCATCATGCCATTGTTTTTAAATTGCCCCCCCGTGGCAGATGGTGCAACCCGGCAGTTATGAGGACTCTGCCAGCAACCGGAAAGTGGGATCCGTCCACCAGGGGTAAGAGTGAGTATCGCCCTGGGAAATTAGCGGCCCGCTACACCTCACCACCTCAACAAAGCTCCTCGTGCCGTGACTGTTCGCGAACTGAAATTCCCTCACCAGTGTACCGAGGAGGCCTGTTGGAGTGACAGAGGTGGTTTTGGGTCTGTGGCTGCCTCTCTTTGTCCTGGTTTAACCAGTTTGAATCCCATGGCGTCTGGATCTGTCTAGTCATCTATAACACAAAATTAAAGATTAAAATTAAATGCTTTATTTGCCATTTGAAAAAGTATGAGGACGGGTACTTTGAAATTCTTCTCTTCATCTACTCCAACTTGCTCTCCATAGCCCAGGGGTCACAGCACAGGCTCAGCCAGGTTAAGCGCCATGCTCAGGGGCCTAAGGACAAGTGAGTTTTCTGCAGAGGCGCAGAGACTGAGCCTACTGAGCCACTCACTGCCCCGAAAAAAATGCAAAAAACACACACAGAAAAAAAATTAAAAAATCAAACATGAAGGTGACGGCCGAGGGCTGACAGTGCCTCTAATTCCCACCGGAATGACAGCAGGCCCTGATCAGGAGCTCAGGTAGGGGCTGAGGAACACAAGCCCTGTAGACCAGCCATGGAGCTCCTCTTTCTCAAGCAAGCGCCAACGCCTCCTTTCACAGCAAACTTTTTCATCCAGCCCATCCAACTCCGAGCCCAGAGTGTCTACCTGCGTTCAGTCTCATGGTGAGAAACAGGCAGGTAGGTGGGAGAGAGGGTGCGGTCACAGGGACGACAGCGTGCCTTAATTAAAGGGGGGTCTCTTAAGTGACACTTCATGCTAGGTGAAGCTGGCTTAATGAGTGCTGTCTGGGAAAAAACTGCAAACAAAAAAGCCATGATAAAACACACCTGTCCACATCTGCAGATTGACTGATTGGCCGCAAGCACGCCAACCAATCACTGGGTTGTGTAAACATGAGCAGCTCCAAAGACACAACCCAACATGGAACAGCTTGTCAGAGTGAGAGATCTCACCCCTCACTCCAAATGGACCCCCTCCTCTTTAAAAAAGCTAGCGATTTAAAAGGCTAATACTGCGCAACTGGCATATGCTACCAAGGTGTGGTGAGCTCCATCAAGCCACGTAGCGGTGATTCAATTTAAAGAAGCACTGGCCAATGGAAACAGAGCCTTGCTTCAGCGCGATGCAGCACTGTATTCTGGGACATGGTTGCTGGCTTTAATTGTGGTGACTCCACAGCCTGACCCATTGCTGCGGAGGCGACTGGCTGACTGATTGAAGCAGCGAGCAGAGGGGCAATTATACCCTAAATGACATCATAAATCACGGCTCCTGACGCTGTGAGCGGATGAGCCAACGGCGGGCTGCGCTCAGAGGTGATGTCACATGGCGGCTGACACTGGAAAAATGTGTAAATAACCAGAGACGGAAGAAAACGCGACTCAATCAGTCATTCAAATTACAAGGCGCCATCTGGCGGA
Source organism: Gnathonemus echidnorhynchus (assembly GCA_026776725.1). Lineage (NCBI taxonomy): Eukaryota > Metazoa > Chordata > Actinopteri > Osteoglossiformes > Mormyridae > Gnathonemus > Gnathonemus echidnorhynchus. The sequence goes on along the minus strand of JAODJU010000050.1, from coordinate 10,968,710 downwards.
ACTCGCCGAGGACAATGGCTGTCAGAGGAGCCTCTGGGTCAGAAGGTACAGGGCGAGGAGTCCCTTACACACAATACAATTCACACGTTGCGGGGAAGAAGAGAACAGGCTAATTCCGGGCAGACGGCTCAAGCGGAACGAGCTCCGCTAAGCTGAGGCGATAACGTGTGGTTCGGAGTAAAGAGGCAGGCAGGACGCAGGAGACGTGGGAACATGTCTGGCATAACGAAGCCGCACATGTGAGCTGTTCCCACGCCTCCCGGAGCCCCGCGACAGCTGACGACTCGCGACGCATCAGCGAGCGGCCCGCTAACGACGGGGCCGCTAACGACGGGGCCGTTAACGATGTGCCTTCGTTGAGCTGCTTATGCCGCTTAGCAGATGGTTCTGAGCGCCGCACCGCCGGAGCCTCGTCTGCGCCCATCTTTGCGGCCTGCGTGTTCGCCCGGGTAGCTCAGCTTTTGCTCCCTGTTTCCACTGCCAAACGAACGCCGGTGACGCTGGAGATTTGAAACCACAGCCTGCTCAGTTCCTTAAGTGCTACTCTAGACAAAATACGCACAATAAAGAAAGTCAGCCTTAGCAGGACGTAATGACCAGAATGACCCCAGATGAGAAGATCAGGGTTTAGCCGGAAAAAACATGACACATTCTGACCAAACACTAACACCCATCTTGTGACTCTACACTCAGAAGGACACACTTCACTGTGACAAGCCAAGTGCACTTTTCAAGTGTGTTTTATTAACTTGTTGACGCTGCGTTATTCTGACAGACAATCCGGATGTGTGTGGGAGGGGCCCCCCCAAAAAAGGATATCATGTGATTGTAAGTAAGACCGAATTCATTACAGAGGTGAGCAATTTCTGAATGTGCCCTTGTGTCGATCTGATAAGCTAACCACAGCGGGGGGACAGTGAGGGGAGCAGAGGCAGGTGGGCGGGGGGAGCGCTGTGCGGGCGGTATCTGTGCCTCGGAATTGTGGGTACACTGAACGACCTCCGGGACTGAGCTGATGGACTAGGCCGAACCAATCAGGATCAAGTTCTGCCGTGGAAACGGGCAGCCAGAGGGGAAGGACGTGATGATTTCCTGGGAAATTTCCAATGTAAAACAGCGGGGTCGTCAAGCGGGTATCACGGCGCGCCGGCATCCGCAGCACCCGAACGGCAAGCAAATTTGCCGCTCCGTCACGCCGGGCGCGGGTGGGTGACACGCTCGAATACGGCCAGCGTTACGATGAAGGCGGGGATGGGAAAATGGGGTCGCTGGGAGCGGAAAGGGATGGGCTCAGGCGGAAAGTGGAAAAAGGAGAACAATAACTGCGAAAGTCATTTTCATTAAACGACCAAACACATTATCAACTAATTAATTTTGGGGATATTTATTCAAAAACAAGAGTGTCCCGCTGTCTGGAAAAGTGGATCTAAAACAGAAGTGTGCAGGGAAAGGCCTGGCAGCAAGTGTTCATTAAAGATAATGGGCTAGGGAAGACCATCCATCAGTCAGGCGGATGGGGCCAATGGTACCTGGGCGGGACTACATTAAAGCCGCATCACGTGACGGAAGCCATCGCCAACGCCGGGGCTGTGAAACATGGACCAGCAGCTCAGCGGCAAACAGAAGGCGGCTGCCATAACGCACTCGTGTGTGGATGGGGAAAAAAAAAGCCTTGAATTGGGTGGGAATCACAAAGTTTCCCAGGCTGGGGAGATGTATTGAAATAGTGAAAAGGGTGGGGGGCCATTTGGGGAGGGAGGGGGGCCTGGTTATTCAGGGTTAACCTACGAGGGGTCGGCTGAGGAGCGAGCCCCTGCTCCAGCAGAGAGCTAATGAAACGGCGGAATGGACTTGGCCAGTGGGAGAGAAAGGCCCTGGGCGGCCGGCAGCTCGTTAGGGACGGACGGAGTGCGGGGCGGCTGCAGACAATGCCAGGCACCTGGCCTCCGTGGGACCACCGGGAAGCACGTGGGGGGGGGGCACCAAAAGCACTCAGAAAAATTAAACTTGCGGCTTACAAGGAGCACTTAACGTGAGCGACCTCGGCCCCAGGGCCACTGGGAAAGTTGGGGGGCCGCTCTAATCTGATACTAATTTTGTGTTTTTTTTTCCTTTCTTTTACAGGGAGAGCCAAGTGCCACCCAGAAACCCCACCATCCCCCGAAGCACGGCCAGCTCCACCTGGACCCTCAGACCAGAATGGTGGGGTGGGGGCAGTGCAAAGACACACAAAGGGGTGTCCTGACAATGAGCTTCGTTGATTAAAAAAAAAAAAAAAACAGCGAGGGATCAGGTTGCTGTTGCCCTTGGCTCTGGAGGACCGAGCGTTTCAGTCTCCTGTCTTTAAGTGTGGCCGCTTCTCTGGCAGCGACAAGAAATCCAGAGGATGAAACGGGGGGGGCAGTGGGGGGAGCCTGGAGCACAGGAAGCAGCCTTATCGGTTCAGATAATCAGAAGGAGAAAGCGATGCCATGTCGAACAGACAGCCGCACTCCCGCGGCCCCTCCCACTACCAGCCCGGCGGCTGTCTTTGTTCTGCTGCGTAAGAAAATATGCAAAAGAGAAACACGAACACGAACTCATTTGTCGGGGAAAAAAAAAATCGAAGCCATTTGACCAACAAAGTGCACGGCAGCTCGCGGATGGATCTAGCTGACGTTCGGCGGTTCTATATATATAGGACCACGCGTGCCTATGTGCGCACACACCGACACACAGGCGGAAAAATGCAAGATAGGCCAAAGCCGTCTCCCCAACAGATGACGGATGAGCCAAACAGAGTTTTGGACGGGAAAAATCGCTAAACGCGCTGGAGTTTCGGCATTCCGTCACCGCCACAGAGGCTGTACCCGCTTAGTCATGGGGCCAGGATGAGCGACGGGTCTCTGGCCGGGCAGAGCTTGGGAGGTTAGTGGGTCACGTTACAAGGCGCCAAGAGGTGAAGCTGGGAGGAGGCGGGATGAGCCACAGAGGCGGCAGGTATGAGCCTCCGGCAGGGCCATTCGGACCAAAACCAGAGCAGCGTCCCTCTGCCTGTGTCATTCATGTGCAGATCCTCGGCACGCTGTGGCCTTGAAGAGTGCGGCCCTGCCAGCAGCACGTCTGCGGGCCCCTTTCTCAGGGGTTAGCAAAGCTCTCCAGGGGCGGCCGCTGCGAGGACCGGCCACATCGCACCCTCATTTATCCGGCTCGGCATTCAGCTGAAGCTCCGTGGCCGTCCGGAAGGCCCCTCTCAGAATGCAGACGCTGCTGCTGTAATCCTCCAGCCCGCCGACTCACCCACAGCACTTTCAGATTTGAACACCCCCACCCACCCGGGTTTGTCATGTTTAATTTTTCTTCCTGCTCGTTCTCCTCCCCCCCAACTTTAGAATACGGCGTTTAGTCACACTATAAATATAACGGGTAATTAATCGCCAGTTTGGACAGCAAGCCACAGGACTCACATGCTGTTGAAGTTGCATGGAAGGTGGGGCGGTGCTGGAGCTGGACCAGGCTCCTATCATCTGTCAGGTGGGGGGGGGGGGGTGCTGGCATCACGGGAGACAGAAATGCATGAACCGCTGTATCGGAGATGCTGCTAGTCTGAGAGCAGAGCAGGAACTCCCCCCCCCCCACATAATAGCGACGGCTGAGGTGTGTGTGGAACGGAGGGGTGTCCTATGTGGCCTCACGGTCATGGGAGGGCCTAAGTAATGCCAGAGAGGGGCTTCCCTGCTGCGACGGCGAAGGAGGTGGGGCTCCATGACACCACAAGCACGCGACCACAGGGAAACGGAAGCCATGCTACACACACACTCGCCCATGTGAACACACAGGGCTGTCGCCACCCCTCAGTAACTAATGCAATGTAGGTCAGGAGCAACCAAGATCCACAGCAGAAAGCAAGGTGAGTCGTTTGTTTGCACGGCACACACACGGGTCACAACATGTGCAAGTATTACAGGGTGCTTCGGACATGCTGCTTCACGGGGAACATGACAAATGTGTCCGTTCCCTTTACATTACAAAGAAGCCATCGATTACGGCCAACGTTAAATATAGTGTTCTGATGTTAAATAGTTTAAATATAAACTGTATAATTTAAATATAAACTGCATAATTACAAAACAATATTCTAATGAGATTTTCTATTAATTACTTTGCATCTCATTACTGAGAGTGCGGTTCCTTTGAATATTCTGTGGTCTGAATTAAGTATTACAGTGTCCACATGTTTTATTTATTTTTTTTTATTAGAATTGCACTGTATGATTTTACTGCAAGGCTGCAACTATGTTCCTGACAAGGGCACCATTTCATCCAGATTTTGAGAAATTGTTCATTTTTACTATATAATTCCTGCTATTTACTGATTTATCTGTGCACTATTATCTTATACTTTAGTAAATCATTGCTATTAATTACTTTTAAAAAATACTTAAGGCCAAATGGACATTTTGCTTTTTGGATCAACATTAAATCTGGATGAACTTTAAAGACCATTTTTTACACCTGATGAAAACATCCCATCCACACCACAAATCTACCAGCACTCACAGTAATTTACCATGATCTGTATGCGAAGTAACTTTGCACACAGTTTCCCTCCTGATTTATGCTGCTGGATGTTTACTGAAGACACAAAGGCTGAACACCTCGCCTGAAAGGTGGCTTCTCCCTGGGCTAATATTCAGGCAAAAATTCACCCACAGTCACATACCTAAACACCCCAGATCTTCATGACCGAGTTCATCTGAGGCTCAGAGCAGGGTGGGGCTGGTCAACCAAATATTAAAATACAATACTATTCTGTGTGCTTGGCTTAACATCAGCTAGAGGCCTGGGGCTTCCATGATCCATGTTAAAATTCTGGAATGTCTGGTGCTTATTCTAAAATTCTGTAATGTTCAGTTGTCTGTGTTAAGATTCCAGAATGTTCCTCTGCCATTGTTAAACTTCTAAAATGTTCTGGGTTCTGGTTAAATTCCAGAATGTTTCTGTGCTAAAGTTAGAATTCTGAAATGTCCAGGTGTTTGTTTTACAATTCCAAAATGTTCCAGTGCAAATGTTAAAATTCTGAAATGTTCAGGTATCTGTTTTACAATTCCAAAATGTTCCAGTGCAAATGTTAAAATTCTGAAATATTCAGGCGTCTGTTTTACAATTCCAAAATGTTCCAGTGCAAATGTTAAAATTCTGAAATGTTCAAAATTCCAGAATGTTCCTGTGTCTGTGTTAAAACTGGGAAACGCTGAGGGTCCTGTATTAAATCTCCAGAACACCCTTGTCAAGTCGTTCTCATTGTTGTTGCTGATTGTTGTTTTGTTGCTTTGTTTTTTTTCTGGCACTTTAAATTAGTTTTATTTTCCTCCAGATGGTGGGATTAAATTACATAAATGCTGTCAGCAAGACTAATTCTCAGCTGCATTCGCCTTCATCCACGGAAGCCCCCTCAGCTCTCCCCTAATTTGGTTACCGGTGCCACACAGCTGTGCGGCCCACCATCTAACACAGCATGTGTTTGATCCCCTGAAAAATAAACGGGGCCCTGAAACGTAAGAGGTAAGTTAAGGCGAAATGCTCTGCCTTGGCAGAACTCCAACCATTGCGATTATAATAAGTGAGCAACTGTGTACAATTACAGCATTTAATTATGTGCCTTAATCCCGAGACAGAAGATTTGGCTACATTCTTTTTGGCTTTCTGTTGGTATATAGCTAGACGTATATACCATATTGAAGTAGATTCTATGTACGTCCCATAAAGAAATATAGCTGAGGGTATTTCATGCACACACGACCGATGCTGAATTAAATATGTTTAAATACACATTTAATAAAACACCGAATAAAGACTTAGTGTCTTAGTTTACTCATAGAAATACACACAGTAAATTGTAATTACATGTCCTCCGATGGCTTCTGGTTACAGCCCGGCACACAGACCCTGTTCATAAGGCTCACAGTCGGCCCCGCCACTGCGGAGCAGCGAGTTCAGCTGACAGCCGAGAAAGCTCCGAGGCTCCGAGGCCGGCACGAGGCGCGGCAGCAACGTTAATGTTAACAGATCGGCATTAGGGTCCAACAAAGTGCAGGCTCACGACTGCTCTTAACCGACGTAAAAAACGCTCTTTAGGACGGTAACACGATAAACGGGAAACATAAACGGGCCCCTAATCTGAGCCTCACCATTACAGTTTGGAGAAACAGCAGAGAGTCCAAAACGAACAGTGAAAATAACAGTGACGCCCTGTATTTCAAGCCCTCGGTTTGCCACAATTTATACATTTCAGTCATGTGGATTTGTTTATCACAAGTGCCTTAAATGACTGAAAATTTTACATCTATAAAGATCCATTCATTTTTTTTTCTCTCATAAACAGATGGAGGCCCGTGTTAGCGCGCGCGAACCCGATCAGGGAAACGGTGGCTGACGAGCGCGGCGTGATTTACACGACGCGCCGGCTCGTGCTGGAGTGCGGCTATTAGCCCCCATTTAGCTGCTAGCCGTCAATCAGCGGCGCGGAACCTGAAAAAAGCCACTGTGCCGCTTCGCCACATAACATCAGAACGGCATGCCTATGCACCCTGATTACCAACGGAGGACAGCCAGAGAACAGGCTGCAAAGATGTTTTGATCATATCTAGTCCCCCCCCCACTGAGAGCGACGAGGTCTTAGCTTCCTGTAATTCATGCAAACTTATTGTACACAGCCACTGCGGTCAAGGGAACAGCAGGCTGGCTCTGGGCAGCTTTTGGGGGAAAAATATCTCCTTCTGCTGGGGGGCTAGGTGGCCTGTAATCAGTTGAAATTACAGGTGGAGGGGTGCGGATGCCAGAGGAGCGGGCCTGTTTAATGCAGGTGAGGAGTCAGTGCTTCAGAAGGACACCGGTGTGAGCTGCTCCCGCCATGCCGTAATGCTCAGTCCCAGCTTATTTTCATTATTCCAGAGACGCAATTAAAAAGTTTAACTTACGACCATAAGGCTGTAAGTTCAAATTTCCGCACTGAACGGACACCTAAAACACCCCAGTTACACATATAATAAAAAATAACAGGCTCTGCATAAACAGATCAACCATAAAGCCGCATTCTCACCCGCCAGGCACATAAATAATAATTATGAACTATTTTTTCCCCGTTTCTCTCACAAGTTGCCATTAGGGTTTTCACCTGAGCGCCTCCACGCCACCAGCGACTCAATGTGGCGGAAAACTACAGCATTTCAGTTAATAGGCATCAAAGAGATGGCAATTACTGCAATTATTTAAATACTGATGACTGGCAGATCCGGGGTGAGAAGCCACAGACGCACAGGGCTGCCTCGCTCGGAACGGGAGGCTGTGTCCGGCCACGGGCCTCTCCACATTCCCATCACGGAGCCAAATGGAAGGCGGGCTCCTGCTCCTCGCGGAGGCCACGCTTACGAGGTGAGGCGGCGGATCCGGCAAACAGAACCATATCCTTTCCATCGTTTGACAGGCGGCATAATTTAGGACCCTGCAAGGGATTTTAAGGTTTTTTAAACCCAGGACGATATTTTGAGGATACTGTCACTGACGGAAAAATAGAATATATAAACATACAAAAGTTAAACAGGGATTATCTTTATTTATAATAATGCTAAACACTGTTCTTTCAGAAACTGGATCTCATGCATGGACAACCACTCCTGCACAATGGAGAAAAATCATTTTAAAAGTCTCACAAATCACTAAAGTGGCAGCGGAAACAGAATCCCGGGAAATGGGGTGACGATTCAGTCCACTTAATTACCTGTGCTAATTACCTGTGCTGTAGGGCAGACTTGTTACATTCAAGTCATCAGTGCTTCCACTCAGAACAAGAGAAAATAAAAACACAGGGATACACTGTGTTGCGGGGGCTACTGTATTTAGGGAAGCGGGGGCCAGTCCCACGGAGTAACAAAAACATGGAGCGTGCCACCGTGGTTCCTGGCTTTTAACCATACCAGAAACTTATGTTATTTCAGCAGAACATAAGAAAGTAGCGCAACGGAAATATAACGTAAGAGTGTGGCTGGGTCACTGTCGCAGAGTCGGGCCAAATTTAAGATTCACAGTCAGAGGAACCGTCTTCAAACGAATCAAGAAACAGATAAAATGCAGCAGGTTTTCTTTGGCCGGTTGGTTTGTTTTTGTTGTTCAAACAAAAAGAAAAATCAAGATCAATACTGTTCAAAAATTCACTGGACAAGCATGCATGCACATCACACAGAAAGGGCATGATATCAACTTGTTTATTATATATCTTGGGTTGTAATGATCATATATAGTATTGGTAGGATTATTTATATTAAAATGAACATTCTGTTTGTAGGTTTATCACAGTTCCTCCTATTTGCATGACACTGAATATAATTATACAAATAATTTGGAGCAGCCTAGAAGTGCTCAGCTAATCTGCCGTCACCCATCAGTGGCGGCTCTTAATGATCCCTCAGACTCAGCGGGCCCCATGTTACCACACGGCGCCATTTCATGGGAAACAGGCCAGGTGAAACTTTCCCGATGAAGTGTTCGTCAGAGAGATGTGCGGGTCTGCCGGCGCCTCGCCTCCCAGACGAGCGCACGCCCGTAATTAGGTGGGAGTCCTGGCGAAGGCTAGCAGGCCGGGGAAACGTGCGGGAGACCAGGGCCGGGGTGGGACCGGCCCCGCGCTTCGGTGGGCGGCAGCGTCGCTGCGTAGTTCAGAGCGTGATCCCACCCGACGCCGGCCACGTCGTCCTGGCCTGATCGTACAAGGATCAGAACAGGCAGAAATCAGCGCTACCACTCTGCCAATTGGCCAGTCGGGGTCCCCAGGAAAAGCGGCACGGTTATGGATACGGCAAAGCCGGCGTGGCTAGGCCAGGTTCACCGGGATTAGGAGTGGACCCCTCTGTCAGCCGGGTTCCGTATGCCGCCGCCATCTCCACCTTAAACGGTGAGGGCCCCATGCCGCCGTAGTGTCCTGAATCCCACAAACAATTAGCCACAAATTTTATCAATGGTGCTACAATCTGTTTGACATGTTCATTTAAGAGAAATGAAATGCCCTCAGGGACGTGACAGGCCCGAAATGAGCTTCAGGAGTATCTGTCGCTCAGAACGGACGGCCATCTTAATAGCGGCGCATGGCGGTAACTCTCCTCACGGACGCTTCCTGGCGCTGCCAGCCCCACCAGCTGGATGGGATCAAACCCACGGGCTGGGGACCCCGCAACACGGGGACACCACCAGCCTTCCAAAACCAGACCCTGGGGGGGGTTCCCACAATACCTTGCGACAACGGTCACGGTCCCAACACGGGAGATCTGCTTGCTGGCGCACAAATAAGCGAGACTGAAAGTAATTGGCTGCTCTGGGTGCAGGTGCTGGCAGTCACATGATGGCCGCTGCAGTCTTAATTACGTGGGAATAACGTGAGCCCAGGACTCGTAGTGGTTTATTCATTAGAGCGGCAACCGTCCTTGGGCCGCCGTCTTGGAAGGCGCCGGGGACGAGGCGCCGTTAATGGGGACGGTATCGGCAGCGATGTCACAGCGTGCCGCTCGATCAAATTATCTCACGCTGTAGTTGGTCTCTGCCCGTGAAGCGCTGAGGCGTCAGGCGGGAAAGACCCCACCCGGCCTCAAAGGCTGACCGGATCGCACAAAAGAGCACCAAACAAGACAGAAGCAGAGAGCCACACTGGAAAATAATAAAGAAGCGGGAGCATGCTGAGGGCAGATCATTCTGCCGATGGAGGAAGCCCGCGGGACACAGCGTTACACCTGTTTACACACACGCACCTGGGAGCGATGCCTTTCCCACCCTGACAGGCAGCTGAACCAATCACAGCTGACTTTGATGCGGGCATAAAATCGTGTGTATGGTTTTCATAAAAAAAAGCACTAATTAATTAGCTACGCCATATCTATGGGGTGAATGAGGTCATGTGACAGTCAGGAGAAGCTTTAACAGAGTGTGGAGACCTGAGCCGACCTGCTCAAACCTCAACTGTCTTTTATCTTGCCCCTGACCTGTGTGTTGCCTCACTGCTTAAAGATTACTTTCAGAATGAAGGGCAGATGTTGCTCTGACTGTCTTCATGGAGGAAAAAGACCTACAAAATTTTAAAAAGCAAAACAACTTAGAATGATGTGAAAGACACAGAAAGACAGAATCCTCACTCAGTGCTGCACGAACAGTGTTTTCTGTTAACCTTGAGTCCAGGGTAATCATACTTTTTGCCACTTGGGCAAAATTATTCTTCTTCTCAGCAAACAGTGACCTCGTCATGTTCACTTAATAGCTAAAAAAGCACTTACTTAACTCAGACAAATTTAAGCATGCTGGAAATGAGGGCCAGATTAGAATTTGAAAGGGTGGCGGCAAGCACCGGCCTGCCTTATGTCAGTGTGACTGGGTGTTGATGTGCCGCCCCTCGCACGCTCCCATGGAAACTACGTCTTAGTCGAGAGCCACCTGTTGGCTCCTGTAGGTGCATCGGCTGCAGACTGCAAAGCCTCCTCACAGCCAAAACAGCACGTCCCTCTAACTCCACCTAATGCCGCAGTTAACCTCAAGAAATAAGGACAACAGACACCATCTGTCGGTGACACCACGGTGCCCCGGTGCTCGGGTCCGGCCGGCTGGTTACCGTGGCGAAACACAGATCCCCGACGGCCCCAAGCCGCATGGAACGCATCAAACCGGGCAGTGAAAGTACAGCCGCCCCCCGAAAACAGAGCTGAGAGGGCGGTCGGCACTGCGGCACCGATCCTCCATAATCCTGCCACCACGCCTGCTCCCTGGTAAAGCCCCCCTGACTCCCTGAAGACACATCGCACATTATGCAGCCAGCACTTCATGGCTGGGGGAGGGGGGGGGGGAGTGACTGACATCACAGGAGGCCTAAGCTGCTCTCTATGGATTCTCTCACACCATGAAGCTCTTGGTGCCTGGGATGGGCTAGGGGGTGACAGGGCACCTCAGAGGTACACGTACCTCCCAAATGTTTGAGAAAAAATCGAAACAGATGGTGCTGAAAACTGTGTCGGGCTGACGGCCACCTCCCTGTGATGAAGGCGGGGGGAGAGCAGGCGCCCAGCCGCGTGTCCGCCGCCGGTTCACGGAGGCACCGGGAGGCCGGGATTAACCACTGCAGGACCAAAGCGGCTCTGAAACCCACTGCTGGATTCCTAGTTTCTGTTTGATCCTGTTTCAGGGAGCATTATGTAGAAGCTGGATTTTGCTCTAGATATTTCTCTTCTCTAATTATCACCCCTCCATAGCACCTCCCACCCCGTCACCTACACTGCACAGGATCCGTATCCCGCTCCAAGATAAACGTCAGCAGCACAGGAAGGTCCACATCGATCTGTGCCAAAAGCCACGTCCCAGTGCTGAAGCCCAAAGAGCCTGGAAGAACCACCTTCCCATATAATCGCTATATCAGCCTCCTTTCGAGCGACTGCAGTGCCCAGCCGTGTTTGTGAGAAAACACCAACCATCGCAGAATCGCTCCTTAATTTTCACTCCTACATTTAAACATAAACATGCGCAAACATCTCCTCGACCGTCTCTAAATACTTCGCCCATTTGATTCTTAATTTCTTACATTACGCCTTCATAACATCGTAGGTGCAAAGCGAGTAAATTGCCCCGGTAACTAACGTGCCAGGCAAGCTGGATCTGAAGCGCCGTCCCTAAAGCATGCTCCTGATGTGCTACTGACACCCGGCAAATTTGTGAGTTTATTTACTAAGCCGAAGGAGCAGACAGGGAAGCTGGAGAGCTCTCGGAAGGCCATTAAAGGCTGAGAAAGGCTCCGACGGCGAAGGCGCTCGGCACAGGCTGCTGCCCGCTCGATGGGCTCAGCGACGTTCACACGACACGAACACCAGGTGCATCGGCCGCCTCAAGCCTCGCTTCGGGCTGCGCGACCGGCCGTTTCCACAGCAACCCACACCGAGAAAACATTTTGCTTCATTCAGAACATTGAACCGAATTCAAAGACGATGTGTATAAATGGCGAAGGGTGGCGGTCCTTAGGACCCACAATTCAGAGAAAAGAAGTGGGCCCCTGTAAAATACGGGCTAATACATCAAAAACAGGCCAAAAACAGCCCCCTTGTACGTTCGGCACACTTTCATAGTTCAGAGCCTTCTAAGCAATGAAACCTGGATAAATTATTGTTTTGATTTTACAACTTAAACGAGCACAAATACCATCCATCAAATAAATCCTTTTTTTTTGTTTAGGCTGTTATTTTAAAGCAATGGATGGAAACGCAGGATGATATTTATAAGAACCCACCGCCACAGGACTTATCTGCACTGTATATGGCTGAGCGGGACTTTTGTTCCTTAGTGTAGGGGCTCCCAAAATAAAACTGAACACCGACAGTGGTCAACGCCCGGAGCGACTAACGAATCATATACCCGAGTTCATCACGAAGCCCAGAGCTCACCGTCTCACGTGGATACGCGCGATAGCAATGGCCTCTTAACATTTCGCCAGGGCAATCAGACAGCCTGTCCTTTAACTCCAAGTATTAACGTCCAATTAGCCAAAATCAGATATTGTTCTTTGAGGCCTGACAGCAGCCATTTTCTTGACACCGTGGGTGTCAGTCTGTTATCACCAAGACTCTCTCACATGTTTTTTTTTTAATAAGGTGACATTTGGTTAAAATATACAACATTAAATGCGTACTGGATGCAGAAAGCCTCACTGCACAAACTCATCAAGCCCATCATCACTTTATAATGTGTCACTACTGAAAAATGACCCCAGATATCCATTGACAAAATATGATATGCGGCTCATACTTTCATCGCGGTAAAATGGCACCGACTCTGAGCTAAATAAAAGGATACTGGGCGTCCCTGTTTATTAGACACTTGCATTCCCACCCCCCGGTCAGCGTCTTAGCTGAGCTCTGATCCCCTTATTCTCACTGTCAGGGACGAGGCCGCACTTTGTTATTGAGCTTAACCTGTAAATAAAAAACGCGTTAAGAATCCCCACGCGACTGTGGGAGTTACAGTGACGGGGAGTTACGAGGCCCGCTGGGGGGGGGGGGGGGGGGGGGGGGGGGGACCG